>ML410111.1:0-88565 GCA_005239525.1 Nicotiana knightiana | reverse complement strand
CTCCCCCCCCCCCCTTATATTGGAGATTCCTTGATATAACATACAACTCTTGCTATGGTTGCTCATTAATGACTAATTATGAAATTAATGAGGCGTTACAAAGGATAACGGTAATTGGGGTAAAGTTACATAACGTTCGAGTAATCAATTGTGGGCCCTTGAATCTGCTTGTAGCTTTATCTAGATTCAATCTGATCGTTCCTCTTCCCTGTTTTGATCAGGTTGAGTTTCTCGTGGCTGATAAGCTCGAGGGTTTATTGAATCGTTCCTCTTTTTTCTGTACCTCTTCAAAGAATCACATCCAGCTGTCACGTTCTCCTGTGTCCACGTAACTGGCTGAGTTGTCAAAAGTTAGCTTACGTGTGAAACTCTTTTTTACCGATACAGGTGGGGGTCCTAAGTTTTTTAGCCTAAAAGTTCACCCCGTGCAACATAAATAATACTTCGTAACTCCCTCGAAGTGGGTGTTACTCGTATTATTCAGCGGGCACACACTATCATCTCCTGCTACCCGATTACTATCTTTAAGTTGTTTACCTGAAGTGCACTAATTGATTCTAAATCGTACCCTATACATCCACTACCCGTCCCATGCCTATGGTCCAGGAGGCATTTGGACCTCTATCTCGGGTGGTTCTAGACTTAACTTAGGTTGCTCAAAAATGAGAAAACTAGACGACATACAAAACAATTTGGACTTTCCCGTATAGGCACATAAGGGCTCAAGTTGGCCACAACACTTAGACAACAAATGCACGCAAAATAACATTGACAGCTGCAGATTTTAATAAGTTAAGGTTGCAGAACCCTATAGGAAAGATCTCTATGTGCTTCTGGATTTTATAATCGGGAAGTTTCATGTGCAAAACCCTAAAATTTCTAAAGCCTACATAGTTGCCTACTGATTATAAGCACAAGAGATTAAACCTATAGGCATGATGTCTAGGTGATTCATGCATTAATTGGCAATGATAACTATAGGAGAATATTCAGAATTGCTTGATTGGATCCCATAGGCATGCTTTCTAATATTGGCAATGACACAGCGTTGAAATTTCAACATTAGCACTTAAAGGAAGCAAGCAGGATAATCAATAATTAGGACTAATTTTAGATCATATATGCATGATTTTGTAATCGATAATCTAGATTGATTTTAGATCCTATAGGCATGATTTCTATAATTAAAACTGATATTTAGATCTTATAGGCATAATTTCTATATTTGTAGATTAAGCCGCATCTAAACAGAATCCTATGCGCACATTGAGATATTAATCATTCAATATCCTATAGGCATGGTTTCTAGCATGTGGGAGCAAAATACGTCAAATTAAATACCTATAGGCAAATTATCTAACATGCATCATAGTAGAACATATTTGAACAGAGTAAACATTTATAAGCAGGTTATCTGGCGCACACAATAGCAACACGTATTTGAGAAAAGTAAACACCTATAGGCAGGTCATCTAACACACACAATAGCAGCATGTATTTGAGCAAGATAAAACCTATAGGCAGGATTTCCACCCATTTCATGCAAATGTTAAAATAAACTCGTTTTCCCGATTTTACTAACACCCCAATTGTTATTACAACATCATTAAGGACCCAAATAAGTGGAATAAATTACAGAGTAGAAATAACTATTGTGAGCCTACAGCAGGCCCAAAAATATACCCAGCCAGGCCAGACCGTCATTCTCAAGTCCACATAGTTTACCACAGCCCAGGAAACATATCTTCATTTACATAAAGCATCCAGAAACCAGTAGGTAAAAACAGAGTTGAGCACTTAGAACCATAAACCTAGTGTGTCAGAGTTCCCAAGGGCTTCAAGAACCCAAGGCAATGCTCACACTTGGGAGGTTGATAGAGGAAATTCAGAGAATGACTAGGGACCAAGCCCTAGTGTGTCAGAGCTCACAAGGGTCTCAATTGGACCCCGAGAAGTGCTCACACTAGAGAGGTCAAATGGTATAACCTAAGTAGCCTTGGCTTTCAGGCGGCTAAGAATGAGAACTCAAAAGCTCAAGTAACAAATGAAAGAGAGTGAACCAAGGCTGAGAGACAAGAACTGAGGGGTACTTATAATTTAAACAGACATGACCAAATTGAGCACATAGAGCAGATAATCGAACAAGTCACGGGTTTTGAAAACAAAATTAGCAGGTTCAACACCTAACACGTAGGCAGTCACATATTGAAGGAGTTAAGGAAAGAACATGTTTGCAGGATTGACAGAGATGCACATATGCACAATACTAAACGATGTTGAAACATGGTTGAAAATTATGTTAAGTAATAATCCTAGTATTATTACCAAGAAACAGGACATCATTGTGATGAGCCAAGTAATACAGAAAGAACATGGCATCATGTTAGCAGAGGAGTAAGACCACAATCATAACTTAAGACACATATGCAAGACTATTACTACAGAGTAGAAGGTAAAATCATGTCAAGTAGAAGATATAGGCCTTCAAGCATTGTCTAATTAACTAAAGATGATCTAGTTGTATCAAATATTTAGCCTAACATCGCAAAGTAACAATTCAAACATGATGAGACAATTGTTCTAAATCAAGCAAACTCTAGAGGGGTATGGGGTCGAGTGATCGAGTTGAGTGACACAATAGTGTGGAGGCAAATTATGACTAACAATGAAGGTCTTAACACAGGCTAACACAAATATAAGGCATCTACTACAGGGATTCAGGACAAAGTAAGTAAACACGTTCATGACATCCAGGAGTCAATATACTAGCTGAATAAGTCTTAAGAAGGTTCATATTAACTAGCCTAGGAGTAGATAACTTCAGAACTGGTAGCATTAGGAGCAGTTAAATGCTAAAATGACTAAAAAACATATAAAGTTAACAGACTGATGCTTAAACATAACTCAGAATCATATTGAACCATGGATTCAGCAGTAAGAACACATGAAAATCATACACACGTAAGGATGAAATTGCAAAAGTCAAGTGACTTACCAGTTAAGCGAAAATGCATGAAATAACAGAAGTCCACAATATTCTTAATAGGAAGATCTCATAACTAAATGGCCTTGGCTTTTAGCCGGCCATAATCAAAGTACAGAGTGAAATATCAGAGTGAGCTTTAGATCTAGTGAGGCTATAGTGAGTCCAAAAGGTGTCCTCTAAAGGGGGGAAGGGTTTATATAGTATAGAAATCGAACACATAGATATGAAAAACAAAATATTCAGATGCAAATAAGATAGAAAGAAAATATTCTGGAATCAATTAGAAGCGATTTTAGGACATAAATCAAAGATTCAGTAAATCAACAGGGAAACACAAAAATAATACCAAAAATACCAAAAATCGTTTAGAGTCAAATTTAAGGCAATGAATAAAGTAAGAAATAGGGAAACATAAGGAAAAGAGTAGTCAAACACAGAAAAGGGAAAGTATCAGTTAAGAATCAGTAAGAAACAAAGGGGAATTCAAACCCTAGTTGGTAGGGCTCGAAGATTGGCCGAAATCTCGGCTAATCGGACCCATATAGCCATGGTTGTGAAGCATATGGACGAGATACATGTCCAGATTCAAGTAGTCAAAAGAAAATGGTCAAAATCTGAGATGTAGTACTTTCCATGTGTAGGTAAGTACTAGACGGTAACATAGAATCGTAGGAGATGGTGATATAATACACAAAAGGTAAGAAAATCATGGAAAAATTCATGATTAAGGTGGATTCGGAGAGGTTTTCTGAGAGGCGGCTAGGTTAGGGTTCTTCAGAGGGGAGAGAATAGAGAGGCGGTGGGTTTGGAGGGAATGGGGTTAGGGTTTGGGGTTGAGTGATATAAGGAAATGGGGAGTCGTTTGTGAGCCGTGATCAACGACTGGGATTTGAGAAGGGGTTGGGTCGGTTTTGGACTGGGTTGGGTCGTTTAGGATTGGGCTGGGGTTATTGGGCCAAGGTCAAGGTAGTTAGGTCCGAAATTAGGATGAAATTTGGGCCAGCTTTTAAATACCCAATTTTCTCAAATAAATAATTTATAAAAGTAATAAGTAAATAACAAAAAAAATAATTCATGCATGAAAATGATTAAAAATAATTACTTGACATAATAAAAATATAAAAATTCATTTTCTGTACAAATAATGTAGTTATTTATGCATATGGGCTATTTTTGCAAAAATATGCAATTTACCTTTAAAACTACAAATGTAATTATAAGAAATGCACTGAAAATATTTAAGACCTCATATTGGTATAAATGATAAGTTTAGATTATTAAATCATCATAATAATAATTTGAAGGATAATTATTGAATATTTATATAATAAAATACAGAAATAAATTGATTTAAAGCCTTCAAAAATTATGAAAAATTATAAAAAAATACTTGTGTATGCTCATAAATCAAAATGATGATGTATATACACTATTTTGAAAGTATATATATATATATATAAGGAGAAAGTTAGGTATCAACAACATTTTCATCTGTTGTTCTTCGGTCTGCTTCGACCTAGTAGCTTCAGCCCCGTCATTTTCCCAGACGTATAATCAAAATCATCGCTCTGATACCAAGAAAGTTAGGTATCAACAACATTTTCATCTGCTGTTCTTCGGTCTGCTTCGACCTAGTAGCTTCAGCCCCGTCATTTTCCCAGACGTATAATCAAAATCATCGCTCTGATACCAAGAAAGTTAGGTATCAACAACATTTTCATCTGCTGTTCTTCGGTCTGCTTCGACCTAGTAGCTTCAGCCCCGTCATTTTCCCAGACGTATAATCAAAATCATCGCTCTGATACCAAGAAAGTTAGGTATCAACAACATTTTCATCTGCTGTTCTTCGGTCTGCTTCGACCTAGTAGCTTCAGCCCCGTCATTTTCCCAGACGTATAATCAAAATCATCGCTCTGATACCAAGAAAGTTAGGTATCAACAACATTTTCATCTGCTGTTCTTCGGTCTGCTTCGACCTAGTAGCTTCAGCCCCGTCATTTTCCCAGAGGTATAATCAAAATCATCGCTCTGATACCAATTTGTTATGTGCTCAACAATTACAAATAGACAAAATAGGAATTTCAACCAAATCTCCGCAACTCACACTCACAATTATCATTCATAAGCTTCAAGAATGCCACAAGTGCTCAAACAATTACAATTAATCTAGAATTGAATTACGAGTTCGATTACAAAAATAATCTAAAACGGAAACTAGGATTAATCAGCACCACTCGACTTGATTCAACTCCGAGAAATGAATTGAACAACTAGAGAAATACCTAAAATGGAGTTCAATAGGCAGCTCTTAGCATATATAATAAGAAATTGGCTATTGTTATATTAAACTCGATTGCTTCATAATTTGCTATAGAAAAGAAGAATTTAGGAGAGAAGAAAGGTTCAGATATAGTGAAGATAGGAAGTAGAGAGAGAAAGCACGAAATAAAGAGAGGAGACATACCAAATTCGTTGAACACCCCCTGCACTGAGATAGTATCATATATTCTAATGAGTTTGATATCAGCCTTTGGTTGAAATTAATCTGATCCGTCCACGTCGTTAACAAATTTTAAACTCTTCTTTTACTAGTTTACCCTCGGCACATTACATTTGTCCCCCAAAAAACTTTATCCCAAGAAATCCCTAAAACCTCTCATTTCTCCGTTGTCTCTCGCTCCCCTTAAAATGTTAAGAAAACCCTTGTGTCAGGCAAACACCTGATGAATGAAGGGATGGGATCGATCGATCCCACGATCTCCATTCATCCAGCACATGCCTTCTAGAGGCTTCAATCACGTGAGAGACGAGGATGAGAGAATGGGGAATATTTTCTATTGTCAGAGGGGGAGAAGAGGGGACCATGTGGAGACTCGTATGGGTGAACTCGCCCGATTCCGGTGAGTTGTGGCGTGAGGGGAGTCAATAGGGTTGAGAGAGGCAGAGATGAGCAGACGGTTTGTAGGATTATTAGGATTAATTTTGGTTGTTATAATTATGTTTAAATATAATTTGGGAAAAAAGATCTTGGCCATTGGATGAAAATAGATTGAGGGTGGAGATTTGAAGTTGCAAATGGGGCGGGTCAGATGGGTTGGCGGGTCCAGGCTGGCTGATGGGGATTTACAGTCATATCTTATATTTGTGTCACCTTTTAACCTGTACCCTATTTTAAAAAATTATTGATTTGGTAGCCAACTGACAAAAAGTCTGTAATAATATGATAATTACACCCATGACAAAAGATATAAAACCTACATCACACATTAATCTTGTGATCTGCAACCTCATTCGTGAAAAAGGATTCCATCCTCTCCTCTCACCAACTTTATTAAAAAACCATAAACTTTTCTAGATTCATCTTGAGAATCACACTTGCATGAAGTTGTTTCACCTTGAAGCTAAAACTTCATACTAAGTTGTTTCATGTTGAAGCTAAAACTTCACGCTAATATAGCATGAAGTTGTTTCACATTGAAGTTAAAACTTCATGCTAATGCATGCTGAGGTCATTTATCTTGCTGTCACGATCCAATTTAGGATCGTGACCATCGCTCAGGAGCAAGTGCCCCCAAGTAAGCCTCATCGGTATTTTACAGAAAATCGGACAGAGTTTCCCCTGTTTTTGGACTATCCAAAAAATTTCCCTGTCTCAAAATCAACAACAAACCATCCTAATATCAAACCAACCAATCGACAACTTATCAATTAACAAAAACAAGTCTCCACCATTACTAATCGTCACTAACAACTAGAAATCCTAATTTATCTCCAACTTTGATAATAAAGAACGATACTCGACATAAGACTATAATAACAAAATAAAACTCATGACACCAAAATAATGACTGTGGAGCGACTCTGAGATTTCAAAGAACGACCATACAATAAATAAAATCTATGCCCACGCGAACAAGTGTGAGGCTCACCAAGAACTATCAACCTGTGCGCTCTAATTAACGAAATCCTCGCCCGCGTCAACCACTGTCTCTATAAAAAAAATTAGCGGGGAATGAGTCGCTAGCTCAGTGAGTAATAACATTTAACCACAACCGTTTTTATTGTGGACAAGTCAGAAAACATGTTAGTATCTCAAACAGAAAATAACATAAAAATGCCCTTTCAGAAATAATAAATAATTTTCAGTCCCATCATGTTTTTCTTATAGTATAATACAATTAACAATTCAGTAATAAGCTTGATAACCACTGTATAATATCAATATTCACATTTGAGAGGTTTCAATGAACGGATCATGTAATCGGTATAACTGTGGACTTCTTCGCAAGAAGTCAAATATAACAGTAGTCCCTACTCGAGGGAATTCGGTAACGGTATGCTAGTTCTACCTTCCCACTAGCGATGGTTGTAACACTAATCTGTAATTACAAGGTGCATCAGGTCTAACGAACCCGCTGTTAGCTACGAGATCCTTCAATATCTACTCATGTTTATACTTGTCTCTGTAATCCGTATATACTCGTAGAAAATATTTTAAAACAATATAAGACATTTCGGTTCTTATCAAATCATATAATTTCATTTCGATAATAGTAAATTCAAGTAACGGTAAAACAGATCTAATGACAACGGCAATATTTAGAACAACGATAATCATCTCAAATAACTATTTTGGTATCATATCGAGTAAAAGACTTGTCCCACATGCAATTCAAAATAATCGGCAACATATTCATATTAAAAATTATGTGTAAATCATGCAAGTTATGAAAACACAAATTGCGATAAGATTACTACTCACAGTACTCGTGCCGAATACCAAATGTTTCACCTCGAGCAATTCGTACAAATTCCTCAAATCAATCTATAATTACATAATATCGATCTCATGTTAATTTTCTTGTTTAGGCTAATTCATAGCTAATTTAGAATACCCAACCCTCGAGATTCATATTTGACTCTTAATTCGCCGAATTATATTTACCCACATATGAGTTATACTAATTTATCAACTCCAACCTATTCATATAATTTATTAATCCAATTTCATAAAGTTCTATTGATTCTTTAGGAAGAAAATTCTCTATTGTGTGCATGAACTAGTGTAATTTCTATTACTCTCTAAAAATTTCCAATCGTGAGAATCGAAATAAAAATCTACCAGAAGAAGAAGTTCAAGTAATATCCGTAAAACACAATTAGTGTTTAAAATTCCTCAACAGTTATAACTATGGTTCCAACGCACTGTGCCAACTTCTTCCTCCTTCTCTCTTTTCTTTATTTCTTCTTCTACTCGTTTTTTGTTCTTTTTTTCGTTTCGAAGCTGTTGCTTCGTTTCCTTCATAAGCTTTATGAAGCTTTCCCTAACCCTTTTAACCTTCGGCCCTTTTTTTCAGTTCTTACTTTTTCCCTTCTTTTTTTTTGTTTATTTAGTTAGCTCTTTTTTTTTTTAACTTAAATTATTTACTAAATACCCCATATGACCTCATTTAAAATATTGGGGGTATTACACCTGCAGTCTACAGTTTTGTCATGAGTTTTATCCGAAACTTCAGTCTAAACATGCTGAAATTATTTAGTTCATTTGCTAAAACTTCAGACTAAACTTGTTTAAGTTTTTTAGTTCATTTGCTAAAACTTCAGACTAACATGCTTAAGTTATTTAGTTCATTTTCTAAAACTTCAAATTAAACATGCTTAAGTTTTTTTAGTTCATTTGCCAAATTTCATACTAAACATGCTTAAGTTTTTGTCTTGCAGTATGTAATTTTCTAATGAGTTTTTGCTGATGCATGCTGGAGTTATTTAGTTCATTTGCTAAAACTTCAGACTAAACATGCTTAAGTTTTTTAGTTCATTTACTAAAACTTCAGACTAAACTTGCTTAAGTTTTTGTCTTGCAGTATGTAATTTTCTAGTAAGTTTTTGCTAATGCATGTTGAAGTTATTTAGTTCATTTGCTAAAACTTTATACCAAAACATGCTGAAGTTTTGTCATGAAGTTTACAATTTTGTCGTGAATTTTATCCGAAACTTCAGTCTAAGCAAGCTGAAGTTTTTTAGTTACTTTGCTAAAACTTCAGACTAAACATGCTTAAGTTTTAATCTTGCAGTATGTAACTTTCTAATTAGTTTTTTCTAATGCATGCTGAAGTTATTTAGTTCATTTGCTAAAACTTCATACCAAAACATACTGAAGTTTTGCCCTGCAGTCTGTACTTTTGTCAATAGTCTTATATTAAAGAAGAGCAAAATCGTCATTTTAAAACGTTTTTAAAAAAAATATAGGTACGGATGCAAACGAAAAAATAAAATGGATATAAGTTAAAAAAAGGCGACCAAATAAGGCACCCCATGCAATTTTTACCTGGTTGATGGAAGGTGTTGGGCTTAGATGGTAGGAGCTGGATTGGAGTCCGAAATTGGGTTCAAACCTTGGGCATCCAAAATTGGGCCTACTAAATCTGAAATTCTATCACCACAAAAATCAAACTTTTCTCGTTGGACAAAGATAAACTCAAAAACCCTACAAAAATATTAATTAAATCTTAGTTAAGTAAATAAACTAAATATTTAAAATGAAACTATTTTTAATATTTTTTTTAAAGATTATACTAGAATTAAAGTAAAGAAATAAGTTAAAATCATAGTGAAATAAAGCAATATCACTAATAAATTCTAATGACCTTAAGTAAATGAGAAAATAAGATAAAAGTGAAACTATTTTTGTATTTTTGAATTTACTAAAATTAAAATTAAAAGTAGATTGAAATCCTATACAAAAAAAGTGAGTAAATATTTTAAAATACTAATTTTTAAAAGTTATGCGGGTCAAAGATTACGTGATTACAATTACAATAAAAATATCTTAATAGGTATATTTGTATTGAAATATCTTTTTTCAACTTATATATAGAGTTCATGCACACGATATCAAAAGTCTATACATTTATATGGGGCACTACAGGTTATTTTGAATTTTAATGTAAAATGCCAGCTTTGTTGCCTAGGTGTAATCTTGATTAGTGCGCTTCAAAACACGCCTTTGTTAGCTAATGAGACTACAACCAGCATCTAATCGTGATTTAAATCTCTACATTTTTTAGCTTTAAAAGCTATGAATACACAATTATTTAGAGATTTTAATTATATATGTTTAGGACTCGGTTTCCAACCTCACCTTGTTTGAGTTATGGATTCATACTTCAATATTTTCAACGATTCTCGTGAATTATATCTAAGTCTATGCAAAAAATTATGCCTTCAAATAAACACACATTTATGCAACTAGATCCACCCCTAATAGGTGGCATTAAATAATCTTTTTTGCTTGAAAGTTGAAACCATGCGGTTAAAACGTGTTTTGGATTACGAGTTTGAACACAAATTTTTCCTCAGTAACAAAGTCCTTTGCTTTTCTTTGCCTTAAAAACAAAATTCCCTTGTGAAAGTAAATTAATCTTGATTAGCAATCATTAGTAGTTAATTGCTTACCACACAGATGTGGCATAGGTACAAGGCATTTGCTTATTTAATTTGTGCATGGTGCATATGGGAAAATAATTATTGAAATTTCTCGTCCGAGTTAGGTACTAATATTTCAATCTTTTATATTTGGTGTATGCACTCCAATTGTGGAGAGGGAAGAATCATGACATGACTTTTCACCTTATCTCAAATATTAGCTGAACTTCACGTTATGATTGGACTACAATCTAATATTTGATTATCGAACTCTAAACTATGTAAATAAAATATTTTTTGTCATGGCTGGTCAAGTTATTTAATTTCTATTATGACATCGCGCGATTCATTTGCTTACATTTTTAATACAATATCTAAATGTATTGGTCAATATAATTACAAAAAGAAAAAAAAAATGAAACACTTGGTGCTTCATTGTTACCACCAAAATGTACAAGTTTTTCGACCAAAAATACCGCACTGACTTGACTTCTTTAGCATCAAGGATTTGACTTTCAATTAATAAAAAAATTAAAAAATATAACCCTAAGTCAACCACTTACCAAAAGGGGAATAAACCAGCACAGAAGTCTACTGTATGTTCTTTGCAACATGTAAGATAAGTCTGTTCCCATAAGAAACTATAGAAGAGTTCACGTGACAAACTCTTTGACTTTGCGAAATTTGAACCAAATTATTAACATCAGCAAGTTGCTAATTAACCAACAACTCCTAAACCTTATCTGTTACTAATCTATTATATTAGCTAACGTTAATCATTTTGAATATATATCCATCGTGTTATAGGCTGGGAGTTCTGTTTTTTAGCAGAATTGCATAAGTTTGTGATATAAGGGTTTAGGGCATGGGTCATGCATGTATTCAATTTGCAGGCATGCTGCATGACAAGTTCCTTTCATGAGTTCACTTAAAGCTTATACGGAAAGATTTATTTGTACTCCATATTTTTACAAACTCATGAATATATAAATTCGGCTAAAATCTATTTGAACTTTATTTTTCAATTTTCTTTACAAAATCGGTCAACTTCTTTTGGCGCAAAAATGTGAAAGATTATTTTTGTATTCTGTAAAATTTATTTTTCAAGAAACCGACCAACTTTGGTCGGTATTTCATTTAAAATAAATTAAAATTGATATTCAAAAAATCGACCGAAATCAGTCGGTCATATTAAAGGACCAATCGATTTCGGTCGGTAGTTTTTAATTTTTTTTATTTTATAAAACTGATTGAAATAGGTCGGATATTTTCGCGCGAAAATACATTAAAGCGTATAAATAAAATAAAAGAAAGTCTTAACCAAAATGCATCAATGGTCTAGTGGTAAAATAGTATCATGCCACAATATATATCTCGGTTTGATTCCTAGATGGTGCATTTATTAATTACATAATTAGAAATACTGACCAACTTCGACCGGAAAATACCAACGATTTTTTGTGCAATTTTTTTCTTTTTTTGGTCGTTTATAAATTTAATTGACTGACTGAAATCAGTCTAAAATACCGACAGAAGTCGGACGGTTGGCTCTATCGACCACATGATTACCGACCGTCACGAATCAATCGGTTTTCGATCAATATCTGCCAATTACCGACCAACATCGGTCGGTTGTGACAGTCAGTATTTCCCCCTTTTTAGTAGTGACTTGTGTATTTGCATATACTATTATCTTAGTTGATTTTAGAGATTTTATCGGAAACAGCCTCCCTACCTGCACAAGGTAAGGTTGCCTACTATCTACCATCCTCAAACTCCGCTTGTGAAATTATACTGAATATGTTATTATTGTTGTTGTTATTGATAATTAATATACATTCTCGCTTCAATTTATTATTTATCCATGATAGATAAATTAATATAATTTAAAGTAAACAACTAGTAAGAATTTTGACTAACCCAATAGAGTTGGTGAGAATTTAGTAATTGCCATTGTTGATGCAAATAATTCATGCAAGTAACCTCAATAAGATATTAGTAATATGCTATGGGTTGCCACTTTCTTTCTTGTAAATTCTCCCACTTTTTCTTTGTATTTTCTATAGATAGACATTTTCAAGAACTTGCTTTACAAGCTCTTGTTCGTTTGACCAATAACTAAAAATACTTGCTTGACATTTTCTTTTTATCTCTTCATTCTCTTTCATTTTAAAGTATTTAGTGTGAATCAAAAGGTCAAAGGGGCTTTTAATTTTCAAACCACAATCCTACAAGGTTATTTACCAACTCCCCCTTTGTGATTTCTTACATTTATCAAGGGTTCTTACGTTATACATTTTGCAACATATGGATTATTTAAAAAGCGATAACAAGTAGTAATTGTTTATAATTTTAATAAGTATATCTCCAAAGATTTATTTGTAATTACATAATAATAATTTGATCGTGTAAATATTTTTTACCGTATCAATGCATAAAACTTAAACCTTTTAGCGGAGGCCCGTCGGTGATACTGATGGTTTTAGTGGGCCATGCGTAGTTGGATATCCCATCATGGGCCCACAGTTTGCTACCAAACATTGAGTAAATGGGTCAAATTTTGGGCCTTTTTACCACACACGGTGTCCCCCAGGGCCCACCTAAGAATAAAAAGTGTTTTTCAAAGCATAAATTGCTTACTCCCTCCGTCTCATATTATGTGTCGTGATTTTTTTTAAACGTTTTTTCAGAAATATTAATTAGGAAATAAATTAGATTATTCTACCCTTATTTATGTCTTAATATATAATCTCTCTTCATTAAATATTTATTTTATTTATGTGTAATCTTTATCTTCACGAATAATTATTACTAATGGGTTAAAAAGAAAAAAATCAATCAATGTTATCTTGAACGTCTAAAATGACAAATAATTTGAGATTATTTTTAGTAACCACATTTAATATGAGACAGAGGGAGTATCATTTTTCTTTGACTTTATTTCCTTTTGTTTCCCAAAAAGGAACAAAATCGTATTAATATTGACATACGGTAGTACTCCCTATAATGAGTATTATTTATGTATTTGAAAGTATTTTGACGTTGTGAAATTCATTTGTAGCATTAAATAAAAAATTGATTGAATGTACCAGAATCTTGAATTTATTGTGATTTTTAATAACTTGGACGGCAAGATAAAATTAGAAAAGAATTAGTAAGACACATAAGATGGATTATTTATTTTTTTTAAATGGATTTTTAAGACACATTCCTATAGAATTAATTACGACCGGCCATTCACACAATACGTATGTAACATCTTTTCAATATCACGTTGAAAAGCTTGTGAAACATTGTGAACAATTCCTTTTGTGGACTTGAAGTCATCACTTGGTGTTCATATTTGGCATACACCGAGTTATGGGCTCGACAGAATTAATAATAGTTTTGGCTTAAAATTTATATTTATTCACTCTTTGGTATGTTGTATTAAATATGACAATTGCATAATTTGTAAGAATAATGTATAAGTTATACCGGTACTAATTACCCCATCCTCTATAAGGTATAAGTTATCTCGATGTTAATTTTAATCTTGGAATAACTTATATCTAGTTTGCTAACCAAATAAAATATTAAATTAGTATTAAATTTTTATACTACTACTATACTTTCTTATACCTCGTATCAAACGATCCCTTAGCGGTAATTATGCCTCCGCAGCTGCACACAAGTATTTTTTGAAGAAGATTTGTGAGAATTCGTTGTGGAATTTTTTTTGACATGACACATGAGGTCCACATCACAAAAGGTTAACCTTTTACGTGTTCCATGATGTGTTGCATTTAGGCAAATTTGGTTTTTAATAATAAGAATTCTTATTGTATGGTCAGTGATCGCTAGACCTGTTTGATTTGAGTTTCTTTAGATCAATTTATCACTATTTCTTGATTGATTAATTATTGATTAGCAGTCCAATATATATAATCCTCATTACATATACGTTAATCACTCGTGCTTAATTATATCCATAAAGGGCAGAATCATAAGTAAACAAACATTGACTAGTGGACGGTTTGAATCAAGGATTCAATACCTACTATGATCATGTTGCAATACTTGAATAATTTGCCTTAGATTGGACAAGAGATTTGTTTTCTTTTTCTTTATTTCTTAAAAAAGGAGGAAATTAAACTTAATCTAAGCACATCAAAATTGAGTGAAGAAAAGTTAGGAGTATTTTTTTGATCTACGGCGTAAATATTTTTTTTTTACATAAATTATTGAATATTAGCTGTAACTCATCGTTTACCATTAGTGTAGATAAGTAACCTAAAATATTCATACCCTTGCTGTTAATAAATAATCTTGTACTTACTCTTCTACATGTCAAAAACTTTGGGGAAAAAATTTTGCTTCCTTACTTTTAACTAGCTTTATATAGTTACTCTATGCTATACAGCAGGTTGGGAATTGATTAAGGTAAAAGGTAATTATGAGAGAGATCGAGGTGCAAGTTCAACTGAATCAGTAATTTTAGTCCAAATTCTGTTTTTTATCTTAAAATTTTTATTTAATATATAAAAAATATTAATTTAGAATTCGATAACTTAAAAGTGCTAAATTAAAAACCTATAAGTTTTAAATTCCGACTCTGTCTCTAGTTAGATTGAACTCAAATTATAATGCGAGGTAAAGTTAAGATATTCCGTATAATAGAGTGATATTTATAACTATCTTCCTTTTGGTAAATTAAACTGAAAATGAAAACCACTCGTGTTGGCAAACTTTTTGTCACCGACCAGGCAAATACTAAACCAAGATACTCAATTCAAATAAAGAAAAAATCTTTAAATGTATGGGAAATGAAAAGTAGTCTATAAGCCAAAGAATAGTATTGACTTAATACACCAAAGTATGTGAGTTGTGTGACGCTGTTTTAGGGTGAAAATAACATGGGCTAGTCAGTTTTGGTAATTAAAAAATAGTCAACGTTGCAAAGTCATTGAAAAATAGTCATAATTTTGTTGTAATACAGAATATTCCAGCATAATATACTGGAGATTAGTGCATATGTGTATGAACTTGCAGCATATTATGCTGGGAACTCCAATATATTATGTTAGAAGTTCACATGTAAAAAATTTTAACTCCAATATATTATGCTGGAATATTTTTTGAATTCTGAACAATATTTCCGTTTAGATTTATCTATACATGAAAAGTGATTAAATTTTAATTATTTTTGAAATTGTCACTTATAAGTTGTAAATTGATCTATTTTTGAATTTCACCTTATTTTGGGGAACTTGTTGGAATTTGGGAATTATTTTTTGACTTGAAAAAGACCAAGTTGAAGGACAAAAAATCAAATGAAAAACAAAGGTCAAAACGAAAAAAATAGTCTATATATGACTTACACACACACACATAAACATGCTGACTTTTTGTACTTTACTTTGTACATGTGTTGGTTTTGCTACACTTTACAACACCAAACCCGCGTCCATTTAATTTTAATTCGTCGGCGTTTTGTTTCATTTGACTGTCGGTTATAGCTTTTCCATGGTAATTGAAGCGCGTTTAAGGTGAAGTCACACCGAGGCGGATTCAAAATTTAAAGTTTACTAATTTTTATATCGACTTCAAGTTAATATATTGTACTCCTTTCGATTCAATTTATATGATGTAATTTGACTCGTCACGAAATTTAAGAAAAAAAAAAAAGAAGACTTTTGAAACTCGTGGGTCATGATATTTGTGTGGTTATAAAAACTTATCATTAAGAGTAATAAAATGAAAAGTTTAAAGTTGAAATATTTTCAAATTTAAAAATATGTCATTTATTTTGGAACAGACTAAAAGGAAAATACTTCATATAATTTAAAACGGAGGGAATAATAATTATATTAAAGATTGTGTTCCCAACTAAATACTATTATAATTTTGAATGATTTGTTAAATACAAATACGAGATATAGGCAAAAGCTAGGTTCCCGGGAACCCATACTCATACCTTTAGATCCACCCATGTTGAGTAGTGAAGGAATCAAAAATTTCATCCAGAAAAATAATAAAATGCTTTCTTATATATAAAAAATTCAACATAAGAACTTTTTGTCTCTATATATATATATATAGTATAATTTCTATTGAAAATGATTCGATTGAACCCTTTCGATAACTTTGACGCTGATCATAAGGGTGTTATTAAGTGGGCGTTTGGACATAAAAATTATAAAATTTCGGAAAAAGGAAAAAAAAAAAAAAAAAAAGGAGAGAAATCAGAGCCCGTTTAACATACCATTTCATGTTCCTCAAATCCTTAATACAATTTTACCTTAATCGAACAATAGACTTTGAATACTACATTAATTAATTAAAGAAAAATAAAAATAAGATGTATACCAGTTGTAGAAGTAGGGAGAACAGAGAAAGCTGTCAACTTTTAATAGGGGCTTGTGGTTTCCAGCTACACCTCTGCCGGCTACTTCTAACACTTCTCTCTTTCACTCACCCTTGTGTTTTGAGTTTTCACAACCTGCCGCCTTAATTCTTTTCAAACTAAATGATCTAATATCAATAACACAATGTTAAAAAAAATTAATAGCCTGTTTGCCGAGCTTCTCCAAAGCCAAAAAGAAAAAATATTTTTATTTATTTATAAAAAATGTACTTTTTTCAAAGTTGGGCTAAGCTTTTAGAAAAAAAAAGAAGTGTTTTTTTGAGTAGAAACAGAAACAGGTTTGTAGAAGCAGAAAAAAATAGCTTCTCTCCAAAAATACTTTTTTGAAAAGCACTTAGAAACTGCTCATACGTGTTTTTTCAATTAATTGGCCAAACACAAACTGCTTTTCACCAAAAATACAACAACAATAACAACGACAACACAGTAAAATCCCAAAAATAAGAATCTTGAGAGGATAGTGTGTACGATGACCTTACCCCTACCCTCATGGAGTAGAGAAGTTGTTTCCGATAGACCTTCGGCTCAAGAAAACGAAAAAGATGAAAGAGGCAATATATCAGTACCATCAATAGAAATCATAGAAATAATAAAGCAATATAAGAAACCAAAAAATAATTGAAACGCAATACACTAACCAGTAAAGAAAAACGGGAGATAGTGAGAAAACAACATAAACTACTAGAAATCTAAGACAAACCCTATCAGTCTATCCTCACACTCGGAACGAAGTAGAGAAATGCTCAACTACCTCTTACAACCCTAATGCTCGATCTCCACACCTTCCTATCAAGGTCCATGTCCTCGGAAATATGAAGTCACGCCATGTCCTGCCTGATCACCTCTCCCTAATACTTTCTGGACCGCCCTCTACCTCTTCTCGTTCCCGCCAAAGCCAACCACTCACAGCTTCTTACCGGCATCATGGCTTCTCCTCCGCACATGCCCAAGCCATCTGAGTCTTGCTTCCCGCATCTTGTCATCTATAGGAGCCACGTCCACCTTTTCCCGAGTATCTTCATTCCTAATCTTATCCATCTTAGCGTGCTTACATATCCACCTCAATATCCTCCTATCTCCTACTTTCATCTTCTGTATATGTGAGTTCTTAACCATCCAACACTCTACCCCATACATCATGGCCGGTCTAACCACTGCATTAAAAAACTTATCTTTGAGTATCAACGACATTTTTTTATCACACAGGACTCCAAATGATAACCTTCATTTCATCCAACCCACCCTTATACGGTGTGTGACGTCCTCATCGATCTTCCTGTCCTCCTGGATAATCGACCCTAGATACTTGAAATTGCCTCTCTTGCGGATAATCTGTGATCCAAGCCTGACGACCATGCCCGCTTCCCTCGATTCCGAGCTGAACTTGCACTCCCAGTACTCTGGCTTTGTCCTGCTCAACTTGAAACCCTTAGACTCAAGGGCTTGTCTCAAAACCTCTAGTCTCTCGTTAACATCGTCTCGCATCTCGTCAATCAGTACTATGTCATCATCGAATAACATACACCGTGGAATCTCTCCTTGAATATGACGTGTCAGTGCGTCCATCACTAGGGCAAATAAGAACGGGCTACACACAGATCCTTGATGTAACTCCATAACAACCGAAAAATGCTCAGAGTCGCCTCCCACTATCCTAACCCGAGTCTTAGCTCTGTCATACATGTCTTTGATCGCTCTAATTTAAGCTACTGGCACACCTTTTACCTCCGGGCATCTCCAACGAACCTCCCTAGGGACCTTGTCATACGCTTTCTCTAGGTCAATAAACACCATGTGCAAATCTTTCTTCCTATCCTGGTATTGTTCCACCAATAATACAGTGGATAGCTTCCGTGGTCGAACGACCCGGCATGAATCCGAATTGGTTGTCAGATATAGACACCGTCCTCCTCACCCTCACTTCCAACGCCATTTCCCAAACTTTCATGGTATGACTTAGTAACTTGATACCCCTATAATTGTTACAACTATGTATATCACTTTTTTGTTACTTTTGAAAAAAGCACTTTTGAGAAAAAAAAAATACTTTTCAAAATAAGCTGATTTTTGTAGCTTGGCCAAACAGGCTGTAAAACTCTGAATTATCAAGTAATACTCCTTACATTTCCGTACACGAAGATTAAGAAATAAAAAAGAAGATTGATACATATACATACATTATCAGGGCTAGGGGATACAACCCTTGAGTTATGCGTTCGACCGAACCCAGTAGATTTGGTCCAAACTAAATATTTATCTTAAGAAACTCATTAAATATGTAACAATTTTTTATATAAAATCCTTTCTTAAATAGAACTAACATTTTGTTCATATATATATATATATAATGTTATCAGGGCTAGCGGATCTAGCCCTTGAGTTATGCGTTCGGCCGAACCCAGTAGCTTTGGTCCAAACTATATATTTATCTTAAGAAACTCATTAAATATGTAACAATTATTAATATAAAACCCATTCTTAAATAGAACGAAAATTTTGTTCATATTATTAAGGAATTTTTACCTCCTATAGCAAAGGTTGATACCTTATTTGTTTTAAATAAATACCATTTTAAAAAATTACATTACATAGCTACCTTTGATTTTTATAGCCAAATATCTATTTATGGTCACCTCCTACCCTTAAGCCATAAAATACGCTTTGTATTATTTCTCTCTCTCACTCTTTCCGATTTTTCTCCACCCTCTCTCTCAACGCCAGTTTCTCCATGAATAAAAACTCATGGATTCTCTTTTATCAGTTCCTCCGTCGATCGTTCGTCCTCCTGGAAAGCTTCTCCGCCACCAGCACCATCAGCAACGAATCTCCGATCGTTCTTCTCACGCCAAGCCAAAGGGTTGCCATTGTTGTTGCCACATATAACCAAACAAATATTGTATGCATCTCCGGTAGATTTCAAACATCTTTTGCAGCACACGAGCGTTAAATTTGGCGATTTTGAGGACACTGAATTTTTTGGAAAACGCTGCAAAGCTGCAATTTGGTTGTTGTGTGTGGTTTTGAATAAAGGTTATATGTGATATGCAATTTGCAATTCCGTCGATTGGTATGTTCTCGCATAACTTTGCTTTCTATTGCCGGAATAGTATCACAATAACGGGAACAATGACGTTTCGAGTCAGAATCGCGGCCCTCTCAACGAGATGACATTAAAGTTGTTCTTGAGCAAAGACAGCGGAGTTTGGGGCTGAGCAACTTTAAGATTCTGTTACCTTTTTTTAAAGTGTATTTCAATGTATCTCGCTGTATTTTTATGTATTTATTTGTATTTATTATCTTTTTCTTAATTGTATTTCAATGTATCTCGCTGTATTCCATATATTTCATTGTATTCACTGTCTCGCTATATTCCATGAATGTATTCATATAATCTTTTAATTAATATAATTTATGTATTCAGATGTATATATGTATTCAAATGTATCTGCAATATGTATTGATATGTTTTTGCACTATAGATGACCTGCTATACTTCATGTATTCAATGTATTTTTATGTATTTAACTATATTCAATGTAATTATACAATTTCTCTGAAGATTGCTATGTTTTTGGATGTTTTTCGGTTGAGAATCTTTTCTATAACTGGAAATACAAATTTTGTGTGTTATAATTGAGTTTGTTGAGTTATATTAGAAGACTATTATGTTAATTGATTCACTTTCCGTCTAAAAACAGCTGAATAGACCATGAATTGCGTTATTTACGTTATTGTATTCACAAATTCATGCCGTGAATACAGTCGAATACAATAATCTGTCTAGCTTTAATCCCCTGTTTCACGCCGTGAATACAGTCGAATACAATCGAATGCAATAATCTGTCTAGCTGTAATACCCTATTTGACGTCGAGAAATGCTACTGTATCCATGAATACAATAGCTTAAATACATCGAATACACTCTAAAAACTGAAAACATAGCTATAAGAAGTAATATAGTAAATGATAGCTACAACTAACTAATAACCACTAAACAATAGTGGTTTGTGAAAACTTTCCTATTATTAATGATATAAAAGTCCAAAAAAAGAAAGAGCCATCGGATCCGTGTTGTGTACACTTACTAAAAGGTGCAAATGTTTATTATAAGTTCTCTATCCTCGTATATGGACTCAAACTCGAGACTTCTGATAAAATATGAAAATATTCCAACCATCCCATTACACTCGCGATGGTAACCATGGATATTACTAGAGCAACACTCTCTTGCCATTACTTGTAAAGAATATTATTTGTATCGGATTATGTTGATACATTTTGGCATACAAATCTAAACAGAAAATTTCAATAGATTGTGTTAGTTATTGCTTCCTCACTCTGTCTAAAGTACTAGAACCTCAATAGAATATCCAGAGTTGCATAGCTTGACAATGTGACTGTGTGCAGCTAATACTTTTCCTTCATATCTCTCTCATCAATCTATGACTATTATTTTGTTAAGCAATTCTTGAATTTAGAGGCATTTTATTTTACTCACTTAAACCTTTTGTAGTACCAATGACAAACATTAGTATAAGCAGTAAATCTGATTCAATATTATGTTCCAAATTTGATTCCAAAATGAAGATTTCTGTCAATTAAAATGCCTAGAAATTGACGTGGCACAATTACAACCACTGCAGCAAGTAAAGAGAGATCTGCCAAAATTATTATACAATGAAAAGAAAAACATGTAAGTAAAAGATTTGCGACAAACTATTTCCATAGGAAGATTTTCTATCATCTCCATTTCCAGCTTTAGATCAAATTTTTTGTAAGTAAAAGAGTTTTTTTATTTTTCTATGGCTGAGGATTTTAATTAGGACCGTCTTTTTTCTTTTTAACAAAAAAAATTACGTGTAATTTAGATAAATTACATGTACGGACCCTTTATTAATACTAATAATTAGGTCATTTAATTACGCCAGATAGGTGTTATCATTAGTAGAGAGAGTATAACATTAATATGATAGGAACCAACAACGTGAATGTATCTCAATGATGGGAATAAATTGTCACATCCTACGTCATTCTATTCCATGAGACCTAAAAAAAATATTTAATGTTAAAAAATACTAGTAATTAATTACTACTTTTTTCGTATTTAATCATATTGTTTCAATTAGTGAAACACTAATTAAATGAGAGAAAGAATAATTTAGAGGATCATTTTTGTGAATAAAACTAATAAACATCTATCTTAGATTGAGTATGTATAAATTTAAGAGTTTAATTAAGTTATATACACGATTATTGTATAAGTTTTTTATATTATCAGTCATATTTACATATTGTAATAGTTAACTTATCGTATTCTCAAGATTATAAATCTCACCTTTCAAGAATTATAGATATTTTCAGATGACATTATAATTTAACCTTTTTTTTTAACACTGATTTATATATATCTTAAACTCAAATTTTAAAGACAAGACCACGTGGTTGAATGGTATGTTGAGACGTGGATCTGTGAGCCAAGACCGGCTCATTGTACGGTACAAAGTACCCATCAAAATAGGAAGAGAATTGTCTACCTAGTTGTACTTGAAAGTACTTTAAATAATGTATTTAAAGCAAAGTGCTAATTAATAATAGGAGTAATAGTTAGGTTTTGCATGGAGATCTGAAATTTGACAGTTGGATATGTCGAGTTAATCATATTATGTCTGATTAATTTTTTTGGCAAAATAACTACTCCATATTTTATATTATGGTGTAAGAATTTATTCTTGTTTCTTTATTTTTGTAGTTATGTTGTAAGAAAATTATGCAAAGAGATTATACAAAAGAAGTCTATGCTGCATACCTCAGAATTGAGGATTTTAGGATTTGACTTCGTGTGTTAGATAGATTTATGTGAGCTTTCCGATACTATTAAATTTATTTATATTTTGTTTGCCGAAGTGAATCTTGAAACCAAAAATTATCATATACAACAATGTTTTTTATTTGTTTGTATGATTTCCTTTTTCGTTTCGTTGCTGTAATGTTAAGAGTTGTATCTTTGGAACAACAATAAAAATTATTTTCATGTGATTTATATATAGGTCACATATTCGAATTGAAAATTCAACTACTAATTTTGAATTAGGGTAAACTATCTATGTGAACATGTGATGCTTCGTGTACAAACGACTTTTTAGTACAGTGTTTAGAGTAATCTATGTGAAACTTATTAGACGATAATCTCTAAATAAGAAAAGGAAATTCTATATTAGTGGCATACAAAGGCATTTAAGTATGATTTTGCAAGTAGTGTATAATAGAACTTCAGTACATTGAGGGAGATAAAAAGGAATTCACTATGGTTAATATACATTTTTTAATTACTAAGATGACGAAACATATGTCTAACTTTAACGTGAGTTCTTTAGCGGGTCACATATTTACCTATTATTGTTCACGACTGTATGTATAATTAAATTAAGTTTAAGTTATATATATTATTAGTGTAAAAAATTATACATTATCAAGTAACCCAAAGAAATATGTCTACAAGTTAACCTTCTTAAAACGTGAGATTTGTAATCTTAAGAATAAAATAGACTAAATGCAACAATAAATAAAAGTGATTTCACGGTACATAAATACTTAGAATGATAAGGTTTATAACTTAAACTCATCTAAATTAACTTTTACTACCTAGTATCTACGTCACTAGTATTTATTTACGAATTTTTCATCTAGTTTTCCAAACTTTCAAAAGTTTTATAAAAAATTGAACGTCTTTTAGCTCATGTAAATAATGCGGCTGATTTTCCTCTTAGTTTGCTGAATAACTTCCTCCTTTTCCTTTCACCTTTTATTTTGGATTTTAGAAAGAAATAAATAAAAACAGTGGGAAACACCATATTGCGTCAAGAACCAAGTCGGACTTTTATTTATTATTATTTTTGAAACTATCAAATCCATTTTAATCGAGTTTGGAACTTTTGGTTTGGTATATAACCTAGAGAAAATATTATCTTAATTGTTTAAATTTTCTCCTATAAGTAAGAATTTGACATAATACTTTCCGCAAAAAAGGAAAAAAAATAAAAATAAAGCAAGTTTCGTTGTTTTATTTTTTGGGCCATGCGTTACAAAGTATTTGGATTTCTTATGAACTGCATTTTTGTCTGGTTAATCGTCTTATTTAAGGGCATACTCTTAAATAAGACTCGTTTTTTCCTCTTCTTCTCCTCCTTTTCTTTTACAATTGTGATGTTCGGAACAATTTGTGCATACCTTAACTAATTCACAATATAATTGTTACTTCCAATTGTATTATGTGTTTCTTCCTCTTTCTTCTTCATTTTGGTATTTTTCACTTTTTCCTAGGATCCTGGCATTTCTTGTTGTTTTGGTAAGTCTTCTTGGGTAAGAATTAGTTCATGACCTTTCTAGTATTTTTTTTATTTTTTTTATCCGGTATTCAATATGTGACGTTATTAAATTCGAATTCGCATAATTTTTTTTTATATATTGAGAATAAAGTGTTCTCTAATTAACAAATACGATCATATACCCAAAGGTCGAATCTCTGATTAAGCATTAAGAAGTACTTACGTTGATGACCTTACTAATGCTTCAATATATGGTAGTTTGGTCTAAGATGTTAAAAAAATAAAAAAAAATATAAATAAAGTGGTAACGACTATGTTTGGCAACCACACATTTATTAATGCAAAAGCTCCAATTATTTATGTACACAACCAATAAAATATTATATAATGTATATTATAATATTGAACAGGTTGTATGAGTTCTATCAAAATGACACCAAATATAAAGGCTTGAAAGTTTCTTTGCTTTGAATATTAATTTTAAAAATATCTGTCCTTTTAGACTTATCTGAACTCTTTTTGTTTGTATTAACTCATCAAACCCTCTCTTTTATTTATTATTATTATTATGGGGATTTTTCTAGTCAATTAATTGTGGGTCATTGAAGAAGTATGCAGGGAAGATTCAAATAGCTTTGAGCTTTCACTTTTCTCTAATATTATTATTATCATTCAAAAGGCAAAGTATGCTTGTCAATTTCAAATGTTCACCAACTCAAAAATCAATATCAAATGCATCCCAACCTAAGCAAATACATCATTATGACTAATAAACACTTAATTAGTATAATTAATTGTCTTTACCTTCTAATTCTTTTTTTATACGTAGTTATGCAAGCAAATGGCTACGCGATCCACACACGATGTATTAAATATTTTATTCTCGTTTATGGATATAATAAGAAACTTAAAAGACACAAACAACATATTTAAGTGGCTGTTTAAATTAGCAATGTAGAGGAAAATATTCTAAAGACGTCGCTGCTTCAAGATGCGACCTATCAGAAAATAAATTTGATCCTTTGAATCATTGTTATAGCAAATTATGGCTTTATGCAACGATCAATTTGGTGTGATCGTGTTTCTTTAATTGTTTCTCTCCTCTTGCCCTTTCATAGTATTAAATAATTCTATTTTATTTTTTACCGTATTTTTTTTATATAATAATGTTACCTCATACCTTACTTTTTCTTTATAATATTGCAAGTTTATTCTTCATATTATTGGTGCATGACATCATGAAACAACGAAAAATAATACAATTTATTCAAATATTATATATATCAAAACGACACGAAACAATACAATACAATACAATACTATACGATACATTGTAAAATTCACTTGATTAGTACTTTATTGTTTCTTCCCTTGATTTTGACAAAGCTTGGAGGCTAAGCTAAATGTTTGCTTTGACCACAAACATTAGGGTGAGATATGATTTTTTCACCCTTAATTAAAAGTTTTGAGTTTGAACTATGAAATTAAAGTAATATTTCTTAGTATGGTGCATTTTTCCTTTTAATGAGCCTTACGTTATGGGATTTGGATCCGTCAAAGCCCTATGTGAATATCGTACGCCGAGTAGAAAACGAAAAAGGAAAATGTTTGCTTAACCTCATCAATTGCGATTACTCATATCTACTAGGTCAATACAACGTCATTAGTATAAATTTTCTTATTCAACGTACTATAGAATTTGACTTCAACAAGAAACAGGAAATATTCAAAGAGAATTTTTGTATTTGTCATTTTTCATTTTCCCACGCAGAGTTTTATCCACGCCGGTATAATTATTGAAATGCGAGTAAAGTGAAATAATGGTATTAAAATTGAAATTATATAAAGGAGAAAGAAAAGTTATTGAGTCAAGTGGAATTCCCATTCAAGTTTTACAAATAAAATTTTTCTCTTTAAATTCTTTTTTCAATAAGTAGGGCGGAATTATTCAAAAAGCTATATGAAAACCATTCGTGCTTAACAAGTTAAATGAGATTGCGATCTTCCATACTTATAAAGTTCAACCAGAATTTGTTCACATTGAATAACGAATCAAAAAGAAAATAATAAGGAGTAACAAATATACTTACTAAATAAACATAATTAAACAAAATTTCAAAAAAGTTTGAAATTTTTAAATGAAAGAAAAGGATATTATAAATAAAAGAGGTTAAAAAAATCTGTTTTTTTCTCTCTTTGAAAGAATAAAAGGGTTTTAATAATACCATTTTTATTACAGCCTCATTAAATGAAAAAATGAATATTATAAACAAAAGTGGTTAAATAAAATCTGCTTTTTTTTTTCTCTCTTTGAAAGAGTAAAAGGGTTTTAAAAATACAATTTTTATTACAGCCTTACTATGAAGTCCATCCCACGTGCCTACCCCAGCCCCCCTTTTTCCACCTACCCCACACCCTCCTATGTATCCTCTTCTCCTCCTATATATATAAGTCAGCTTATAGCCATCAGTGTTAAAAGGAGCAGAAAATACCAACATATATTCATTCTGTTATAGCACACAAAGCACAAAAGGGAAAAAGAACACTTCTTTTTGTGAAAATCAAAGCCAGAACCAAACCAAATTCCCATATTATTTATTCCATTTTATTCAAATTTTAGCCCATTTTCAATTCTTGGTTTCTCAAAACTCTTGCATTGAGGTAAAGTTTGAATCTTATTCTTTTCATGATTTCTTGTGGATTTTCATGTATTTTTGCAACTTGGGTTTTCAAGAAGCTTGTGAAATATTTTGTTTTTGTGTTTATTTTTGTTTTTGGGGTTGCTTCTTTTTCTTATGATCTGTTAAATGCGTGGGTTCTTTTCTGTTTTTTTCTTCTCTGGTTTGAACGTGTTTCTTGGAAAGTTTGAGAGGTTGGGCTGACTAAATTAGAATATTCTGTGCATTTTTTTTGTTTAAGGTATTTGGGATATTGAAAATGCCATTGAGAAGTGCCTATTTGAAAAGATTCAGTTTTTGACACTTATTGTAAAGTTTATGCTTAGTTTGCACTTTTCTGAGACAATTGAATCCGCCTTGTAAATGTTCTGCTGTTGTTGTGAAAATATGTCCTGCTTGACTTGTTCACATATAAAAATAAAGAATTACTCCCTCCGTCTCAATTTATGTGACGTTGTTTGACCGGAGCACGGAGTTAAAGAAAAAGAGAATTTTTTTTGAAACTTGTAGTCTAAAACATGCCGTATAACATATGAAAAGTTGCAATAAAAGTTGGTTCCGGCAAATGATACTTTTGATTCTCTTTTCTTGGAGACTATGGTAGTGTTAGCGTATTAATACAGCTCATAATGTGATGTACAAAAGTTATACTTGTTGATGTGTTTACATTTGGCAGTTGATTATTATAATTTGAATCATTCAAATGCTAAGTATATATTACTATTGGCAGGATTTTAAGGTTTCAATAAGCCATTCAAGATCCATTTTGAAATCGTATGGGGTTATCCTTTTCATGCCCACTCGCCTCTCATAGTGATTTGGAAACTGCCCTTGAATCTGTCATTGTGAGATCTATTGATTTTGGATACGATGAGGGAAAGACGCCACTACGATCAGTTAGCTTCAAGAGCCAAGATACAGAACCAACAATATTGCAATCGGATGGCTTTGGAAAGATGTCGATAGAAAAAACTGTCAGCTTTAGGACAATGGAAAATGCAACGGAGTACAGTAAAACTTCATCAGAAAAGAAGCACGAGTTTAACGAGTTTCGTAGGTTAGAAAGCATGAACGGAGAGTCTCCAAAATTTCCTCTAGTATATACTAGCAGCCCCAAACATGAGGCAGCTTTAAAGTTGCAGAAAGTGTACAAGAGCTTTAGGACTAGAAGAAAATTAGCAGACTGTGCAGTACTTATAGAGCAAAGCTGGTATGCCTTTCTATCCAAAAAAGAACATGTCCTATCTTAAAATCCTATTAATTTGATTTTTCCTAATATGTATTTTCCAAAAAATTTCAGGTGGAAGCTATTAGATTTTGCAGAACTCAAGCATAGTTCTATTTCATTTTTTGATCTTGATAAACACGAGACAGCAGTTTCACGTTGGTCGAGGGCAAGAACTAGAGCAGCCAAGGTAAAATTTGGACATATCATTTATGCTTCTGAAAGTTAATGCAAAAACTTGAATTTACTCTGAGATGTTTGCTGACTTTTATCTCCTTCATGCAGGTAGGAAAAGGCTTATCTAAAAATGGCAAAGCTCAAAAACTAGCTTTACAGCACTGGCTTGAAGCTGTAAGTAGATCTTT
The DNA here is from genome assembly GCA_005239525.1 of Nicotiana knightiana. Lineage (NCBI taxonomy): Eukaryota > Viridiplantae > Streptophyta > Magnoliopsida > Solanales > Solanaceae > Nicotiana > Nicotiana knightiana. The sequence continues at coordinate 60,155 of ML410111.1, read as the reverse complement.
TTATGGTATACTGAGTTTATGTTTTTCGCCGAATTTCTATTTTGCTAATGTGGAAAAGGGTTCCTTTGTAACAGATTGACCCACGACATCGTTATGGACACAACTTGCATTTCTATTATGTCCAATGGTTGCATTCTCAAAGCAAAGAGCCATTCTTCTACTGGTAATTGTCTAGACGAATGATTGAATTGTAACGATAATGCATCGTTAAAGTTCTCATTTGCTGACTGTGTTTCTCTGAATCAGGTTGGATATTGGAGAAGGAAAAGAAGTGAGTATTGTTGACAAATGCCCTCGATGGAAACTTCAGCAGCAGTGCATTAAGTACCTTGGTCCGGTAGGTCTTAAAGCCATTTATTAGTTTGTTTCAATGAGAATCTTGCTAATTGCTGTTATGAATAATTTACTTATCATCATTTTCATACTTCTTTCACAACAGATGGAAAGAAAGGCTTATGAAGTTGAATTGCAAGATGGGAAGCTCTTCTACAAGGAAACAGGGAAGCTCCTTAACACAACCGATGAACCAAAAGGCGCTAAGTGGATTTTTGTCCTCAGCACCTCTAAAACCTTATATGTTGGCAAGAAAACGAAAGGCACATTTCAACACTCCAGCTTCTTGGCTGGAGGAGCCACATTAGCTGCTGGGCGAATAGTTGCCGAACAAGGAGTATTGAAGGTATGTCAATATTTTCGAGTCACTTGGACACTTACAATTCGACTCATATTGGCAGCTTATTCGTGATTTCGAACTAACTCTTTTTGTCTTCTTTGACTGAATTCTACAGGCTGTCTGGCCTCATAGTGGACATTACCGACCTACCCCAGAAAACTTCCAGGACTTTGTTTCATTCATGAGGGAGAACAATGTCGACCTCAATGATGTTAAGGTACAAATTTGACCTTTTTAGGTCTTAGTTCATACTTAATATTCTAAAATAGAGCCACATGCTGATTAGTTTCATGTTACGCAGCTTGATTCCGACGAAGATGAGGAAGAATCCATTGGCAAGAAGAGTGGTGTTTTCCTCAGAGGCAACTCTTCTGCGGATGACTTACAAAAAGATGTTTTGGAGACGGAAGCGAATGATTTGGAAGAGTCAACTTCAGAGAGAAGTGATTTAAAACTAGAAGAGAATGCTGCTGATATACAACTTTCCGATTCAAAACAATCTCATAGCTTCAGCAGCAAATTGACTAATCTTCAAATTCCTAGCAATGATGTTTTCTTACAGAAATTAAAGAATGAAAATGAAGCTGCTAAAACTATTTCCAACTCCTTCTCATTAGAACCACCGTCGGACGGATATGAAACAGCAGAAGAATTATTTGCTCCTGAAAAAGATCAAACGGATTTAGAACACAGCTCTTCTGTTGAAGAACTTGAGGAAAGTAAAGAAGAGATAATTCCAGAAGAATCTATTATCCAAAGGATAAATTCACACAAGGATCTTAAATCATATCAGTTGGGAAAGCAACTGTCTTGCAAATGGAGCACAGGAGCTGGACCTCGAATCGGATGCTTGAGGGATTACCCCTCGCAGCTGCAATACCACGCTTTAGAACAAGTGAGCTTGTCCCCGAGAAGTGCTACGCGTCTCAAGATGAACTTCCCTTCGAGGGCATCAACGCCAACGAGCTTGAGCAGGGTAATGCAGGTTTCCTGTTCCCTTTCTCCTCTTGGGAACAAGACTTTATCTTGCCTCAGTAGCAGATATTCCTCTCCTCCATATAGAGGATCCTAACTTCAGTTGCTGAACCTCATACTTATGAACTAGGATTAGCTTTTTTCTTTTCTTTCATCAGTCTGTTCTTTCACTGTGAATAGACAAAATGACATAGGGATTCTTTTCCATTCTTTTCTAAGGAATAGTTTTTTCTATTCAACTGTAAACAGTTTTGTTCATCCTAGTAGTACTTGTAAACTGTAAACAAGTTGTAAATTTGTTTTGAGTTCCAATACTTTGTAATTGGAGATGAAAGAAATGAGAAACAAAAAAAGGGAAATCATTCTTTATCTATGGTTTTAATTCTGAGATCAACTTTTGTGTTTGAAAATTGAACCATGGATTAGATGTGACATAATTCCTCATCATCATGTTGTGTAGTTTATTATACTCAGCATTTTGATAACTAGAAACAAATCTGAGTTCAGCACTCAAGGTGTATTCTCACTTTATATTGAGGTCACGGATTCGAGCTGTGGAAACAACCTCTTTCAAAAATGCAGGGCAAGACTGCGTACAATAAACATTTGTGGTCCGGTCCTTCCCTGTACCCCGCTCATTATGGGAGCTTAGTACACTGGGCTGCTCTTTTATTGTGGCTAGAGCCTAGAGTATTGAATGAAAGAAAAGTTTTTTTGACCACAGTTACCTTGTTGTTCTATTTTTAGTTAGGATATATATAGAGCTTTGTGTGTTTAGGATTTAAGCCACTGCTAGGAGAGAGTATATTTGATTTTGATTGTCAAAGGATCCTTGTTTGTTTCATTGTTTTTCTTGGATAGAAGGAACTACTGTAAGGATTCAGGAATCTGATGCAAAACATGACTCTTTAATATGGGCTAAAACCTTATTTTAAAAAGACATTATTTCTTTCTGACAAGATAAGACTGACTGACTCACAGGTCATAGCATAACTACTTGTTAGAACAAGTTAATTTCTTTAATACTCAATCATTATGATGTGCTTCCACCTTCTTGGAAGTAATTAATGATCTAGATCAAGATGCACAAAACTGAAAATTTTATTAATTTTTGGCCTCAAAGTTGTGGACTATATTGTAACCTAGTGGTCAATGAGGCGAGTAAAAACTTTGAAAATCAGAATTCAAATTCCAGGAGACACAATATCTTAGATAATTTCTTACCATTTACCTAAGCATTGATCGGACAGAGTTATCCGATACCTGTGCAGTTGTGCTGGTGATATAACAAGTATCCAATGAAATAATTTAGATGCGCAAGCTGCCCCGACACCATATTGACTATGTAGTTTTTGAGCTCAGAAAGAACATTTACTGGTTAAAAGTTGACATGAAAAGAAGTGGAGCCTAATCTAACAGATGTAAGACAATATAATGGGCAAATGTTGGATGAGGAATTGCATTATTTGCAAAGCCAATTGTTTCAAAACATGGAATTGTTAAAAGTACAGACAAAAACTGAAAAAACAAAGTAGATCTTTTTTCTGCAAAATCTGCAAGTATGAACCTTAATGTTTGTTGAGTAAGTTCATGAACTTGTCAATAATTAGGGAATATTACTAATAAATGTTATTCTATTTCCAAAAGGCTGCACTTATCATGCTATCTACACATTTAATAAACTTGCAATTTGGACATGCAAGTTTTCTTTGTAACCACTTATTGATCCAAAACATTAATAGTTTAAATAATTGTTGCATTAACTTAATGGTATCATGTTCTGTTTATTTTTTACTTTTCCTTTACTTTTTTTTTTTTTTTGGGTTTTATTTGAGTAAAGAACATTAAAGTACAAAGTCTTGGTTTTTGCTATCTACTTCCAGCTCATTAGGTTACTTGGAGTCCAACAATTGGTTTGAGTGTTCTTTGAAAGATTTCTGATCTTAAATTTGAAGATTGCATATCTAGGAAGGTGATTCAATGATGGATAATTCTTCTTAAGTTATTGTTCAAAAGATCTATAAAGATTGCATTTGAATGTACATCCAATTATCTTATGAGTTTAGTACTAAAAACTTCTATCATAATATTTTTCGGTTTACTATTAATAATAATAATAATAATAATAATAATAATAATAATGATAATAATTTTTCACATACCAACCAACCACCAAAAAAATTTCTAAGAAAGCACTAATAAATCTCTCAGCAGAAGACTTATTATATACAGAGGAAATAATTATGACGGAACCGATTGATTAAGTTGTTGTGTTTATTACTAATACCAACACAGTCGAAGAGTGGATAGGGGCGCTCCTATTGATTACATATATTGCATGCATTTTGGTAGAGCCCCACCCATCGATGAAGAGTCGTATGCAATTCATACATGCGCAAAAGACGAATGACTTTAAAAGAGAAACATGATCATATATAAATAATATTAAAAAATAGGAATCAGTGACGAATAAATTCTGTTGCTAACAGAAACTTTGTCGCTAATCTTATTTAGCGACAGATTATAAAAGAAATTTATTAGCTACGAGCGATTTAGCGACGAAGTTCTTAGCTATTTCCATTTTTTTAAAGTGAAATTTTCGCTATTTTTGGTCTCATAATTAAACAGCTGATTTTTTTACTCTTACTATATCAATTTTGTTAAAATTTCATTGAATTTTTCTTATTTAGTTTTCTCTTTATTGATTGGTTTCCTTGTTTGGAGGAGAGGGTGAAGTTTAAATTCTTACATCTGGCAGCAGACGCCACAACTATAATACCAAATCATAATGTGAACACTTTGATTGAACAAAAAGATTGCCTAATTATATAGTAATATTTGATTAGCCTTGTTAAGTAGAGCTGGCACATTTACTTTAAATAATAGCATTAAACCCAGCTTAAACGGATATACTATTTAGTTGTAATTAATAATGGTCTTAGATCCATGCATTTTGTTGATGGCATTATTATTGCCTAATTTTTATAGTGTGTGGACTAATCTTTACCTTTAAAAAATAATTGTACTTTGCATGTTATAATTATCCAATACATTTGTTTATAATTTAGATGAAGTTCTATATATATTCTTGTATTTGGTTGCCCTAAATTATTGAAATGTCTTCCTCAAAGGACAACAATTAACTAAATGGAATTCTTTTTTCAAAAGTGGGAAAAAAAGTTGATTCATAAATGACTTACATCATTAGGTCATCTTCACATGAAAACATGACTTCTTATGAAGAAATCACATATAGTTATTTTAATATGGCAAAAGATAATTTTGTGACTTTATTGATATAAAGCGTAATGACTTCCTGACCATTTAGACTTGTAGGGCTTTTGAAAACCGATACACGAACTTTTGATTTTTTCATTTGAACACTCGAACTTGGCGGAATAAGTACAAATAAATACATCCCGTAGTGCGTGTATATCAATTGCGCTTACATGTACAACACATCATATACTAGACTACTTATTACTTGACACGTGTTATTTGTGGGTCCTATTCTTAAATACTAAATAAGCAAAAAAGAAGTTACAAAATTAAAAAAAGAAGAAAGAAGAAGAGAAAAAGACTTGTCATCTCCATTCACCCACCTCTCCCATCTTCTCCATTCACCCACCTCCATTCCGTTCCTTATTTTTGTTTTCTTTTCCTTTTCTTCAGTTTCTTTCCCCCTCTTATTTTTAAATCAAATTTACAACACCATTATGCTCATGATTAGACTAGAAAAATAAATTTAATTTTGAAATTCCAGAAAAATCAATAGGAATCCATAGTTTTGAAACAATGGAGGCCGCCCAATACTATGGTGAGCCGGCTAACTAGAATGGAGAAACAAGAAACGGTGACAGTGGAATAGAAATTAGAACGGCGAGGAGCCAAATCTAAAACACGTCTAAACTTAAAAATATGAGAATTGAATATACATACAAACATGTATAGTTCTCCACTTCCTTTTTTCCCTTCTTTTTCTTAATAATCCAACTTCACTTCATTTATTTTCGTCTGATATTTTCAAAAAGTTAGAAATGGAGACAAAGATCAAGGCAGAAAGTTGAGTGAGTGATCGTTTTCACCCATTGTGTTTGACTCCAGTAAGATTAATCAACGGTTCCCGTTAAATCATACATCCCATGCTCCATATCTCTACCACCACCTCCACTTTGCCAATCCACTAGAGCGATCTCACTGTTATTTACCCTGTTCTGCTGTAACCCAAACCCGACCCGACCCGTTTGATTCATGAAATTTGTATCCATTTGTTTCATCTTCAAGTCATTAACCGGCTGATCAGTTCCCACCATCTTCGTCGGTTGATTCCACTGCTCATTTGAGTTCTGAGTGTGGGGTGTGGGGGGAAGGAGGTGAAGTGGGGCCTGATTTATATTCTTTCTTTTTAATTAATTTTTTTTTAGCTTTTTAAAAATCAAAACTATTGTAGTCACGCGCGTAATTTTCGTGACTTGCACCCACCTTGTCCACATCATCTCTGTCACGGTCACATGTGTATGGTCAACGGTCAAATAAGTTTATTAGTTACTGTATATGTGAGTTTGAGTGTTCAAATGAGAATAATGTAAGTTTGTATATTGGCTTTAAAATCCGATACAAGTTTAAGTGGCCACGAGGCCATTTCGCCTTGATATAACATACAAACTCTAGTAATATGTGAAAATTAATCCTGAAGTTTTCTGAGATAATACAAGTAAAATTGGGTGAATTATACAAATAGGCCTCAAAGTGGATAATCTTGAATTTTGGTTTTCGCTTGCTTGATGGGCAGAACTTTAAATTTAATAAGTATTGTCCCTCGGGGCAATACTTTTAACTTTTGGTCTTAAAATCCTACCCATGGGGCAAACAACGGTTAAAGATTACCCCAAACTTGTGTCATATTTGAGAAATAACCCTCTATAGCCTCTCAAAATTTTAATAGCTCATGTTTTTTTCCATTGACACGAAATGGTCCTCCGGCCTAAACATATTACATCTCATAGCCCGAAATATCTATTTTGTATATTTTTTATAGTGACCCTCTATTTTGTATATTTTTTGTTTAGTGATAGTCTATTTTATATATTTTTTGTATAGTGAGAGTCTGTTTAGTATATTTTTTATATAGTGACAGTCTATTGTATATAAATTGTATAATGACGGTCTATTTTGTATAGTGACATCTATTTTGTATATTTTTTATACAGTGACAGTCTTTTTTTTGTATATATTTTGTATAGTGACATGTATTTTGTATATTTTTTATGTAGTGATAGACTATTTAGTATATAAATTGTATAGTGACGGACATTAAATATTTTTAGTAAAGTACTTATTCTTGTTACATTATCTTTCTAGCCAATCCTAGAAACAAATTGTCTCCTTACCTTCTTATCTGGGTCTTGGTTTTATTCGGAACCCTAATTTTCATTCTGATAATTTCATCATACTTCTCTCTCTGGCTTGTTTTGTTTTCTCCTGGCATTCCTTTGAAATTCCTGTGTTCTTCATTATGTCGATTGTATTCTCAGAACCGATTAGGTGATACTGTAGTCGCATCGGATAAAGACATTAAAATCGAGCAGAATGATGAGGTTCAATTTTGACTTTATAGAGTAGCATTTTGCCTTCTAAAGAAATTAAAAGCCAATCTCAATAGTTTACCTTGCAATTGTCCTGTCTTTGTCTCTTGGTATATTTTCATGTCAGTTGGGTTTGTTAATTTTAGTGGCTAGTCATTAGAATTGGTTCTGGGCTATAAAGTGTATATTATAATTTATGGCCAGTGGATGATATTAGTTTCGAGGGAATCGCTAGTAACGAAAATTGCTCGACATATTTCTACAATTTGTTGAGTAAAATTTGTAATCCATTTGAGCGTTTGGACAACTACGGTTATTCAGACCTTTGGTACTAATTCTTGATCCATTAAACACTTCTTGAGGTAAAAATACCACGAGCTAGTCAGTTTTCAGATTGATCATTCAAAAATAGTCAGTGTTTGTCAAGTAATTGAAAAATAGCCACTATTTTACTGCAATAGAGACCGGTCCAATATAATATAATGGAGTTCGGTGCATCTGCATGAATTTCCAGCATATTATGCTGGAACTACAACAAGCAGAAAGTTCCAGCATAATATACTGGAGATTCGAGCACCTGTGTATGAAACATCATACTACATTGTGAAAGATAAATGCTTATATTTGTATCTCCAGTAACTTATCAGACCTGAAACCTGCAATGTTAAAAAATTAATTAAGAATTAAAGTAAAAATGGTTAGATTAAACATCGATAATCAAAAGAATCTGCATAGAGATCAAGTTGAATACTAGGACACACTAATATCTTTTCTTGTATTTTTTCATTTTTGTAACGATTCTGTGTTGTAGTTCTACAACCATCCTCGAAAACCATAATGGATTTTGAGTTGAGATTATGTATATTATGGACAATCCAATAACAAATCCACAACCGTAACCCATGAGAAGTGCGCCCTGCCAACTGATCATTGATGAATCTTCTTCTTCTCCTTGATCACCACAATCTCTTGAGAGTGGAAATCCACGTCCCTTGGTATGAAGTGTTCTCGAAAGTATCAAATTGATTTCCTTTAGGGATGCATCCAACAAGATGATTGTGCGAGAGATTTAAGACTTCAAGTGATGTGAGAGATGCAAGTTGTTGCAGAATTCCTCCACAAGAGCTCATGTGCAGTTCATACAATGAAGTTAAATAGCTAAATGATTCGGGTATACTACCAGTACAATTCACACAAGAGAGAGATAAATCCGTGAGAGATGTACTGCTATTCCATTTGGTCATTGGAAACCTAACTTTGAGCTGGGAATTGTACCATAACTCAAGAGATTTCAAGTTGGAAAGGTGAAAGACTCTTTCAGGCAATGTCCCATATAGCCGTGTTTCTGTAAGTCGTATAATTCTTAAATAAGAAAAGAAATTTAGAGGAATGGTGGAAGAGATGTTGACAGAGTCAAGCTCAAGCACTCTTAATTGGGTCAAGTTCTTAAGGAGCAGTTCAAAATTGTGAGGTCCAAGTCTAAGCTCATCATATTCATTATTGATGCGAAGAACGTATAATTTAGAAAGATGAGAGATTTCTGAAGGAATTTGACCGAAAATCTTGAATATGATAAATCAAGATGCGTCAAACTAGAAAATTCACCAAATTTAGGCGAAACGTGCGATCCAGAAATCATTAAGAGATAAATTAAGCCTTTTGAGATTGGAGAGTTTGATGTAACGATCAGGCCGATCGTTTTGAGAGTTTTAGCCCCGATCCCCTATTAATTGCTTCCCCCGCATCTTTTTCTGCTATTGTGACTTGCCGGGAGATTTCGTTTTGGTTTTTGAAGTGTTTTGGGACACTTACCCCTAACTGGAGAATTAAGCCATTTGGACAGCAATCGGAATTGTGTGAAGACGACTCCGGAATGATGTTCCGTCGGTTACCTTAGCTCCATTAGGTGATTTTGGACTTAGGGACGTGTCCGGATTGTGTTTTGGAGGTCTGTAGCTCATTTAGGCTTGAAATGACGAAAGTCGAGGTTTTGGAGATTTTGACCAGTAGTGGAATTTTTGATATCGGGGTCGGATTCCGATTCCGGAAGTTGGAGTAGGTCAGTAGGGTTGGATATGACTTGTGCGCAAAACTTGAGGTCAATCGGACGTGGTTTGATAAGTCTCGACATCGGTTGCGGAATTTGGAAGTTTCAAGTTCTTCAAGTTCGAATCGGAGGGTGATTCGTGATTTTAATATTGTTTGACGTGGTTTGAGGGCTCGACTAAATTTGTATGATTTTTTGGGACTCGTTGGTATGTTTGGTTGAGGTCCCGGGGGCCTCGGGTGTGTTTCAGATGCTTAACGGAGGAAATATTGGACTTAGGAAATTCCTAAAGTTTGCTAGTTTCTGGTGTTCCGCATGTGCGGTGGTGGGACCACAGGTGCGGGGCCGCACGTGCGGATGATTAATCGCAGAAACGGATTTGGAAGGAGTGGTCAAGGGTCTTAAGTGCGAGGTGAGTTCCGCATTTGCAATGCCCGCAGATGCGCTGGAGATATCGCAGGAGCGGTGGGGGACTGCAGAAGCGAACATAGGTCTGCAGGTGCGCACACGCAGGTGCGACCTTTTGACCATAGAATCGGGCGATGAGTTTTAAGTGAAATCCGCACCTGCGATGGAAATTTCGCAGGTACGGGACTGTCACGACCCAAACTAACCCTGTCGTGATGGCGCCTATCGTGGTACTAGGCAAGCCGACACAATTACCAAAGAAATCGATATTTTCATTTTAAAGATAATTTCGAAGCTATTCAATATAAAACCTTCAATAAGGAGTTCAAATCAAAACAAAAGTGTGGAAAAGAAAAGCCCGACATCCGAGTGTCACTAGTCATGAGCATCGACTACAATTTATCTGACAATATCGAGACTAACATAGTCTAGAGAGTAACTAAAAAATACAACTAAAGGAAGATGAGAGGGAGAAGAGCAGGGCTGCGATCGTTAGGAAGCTACCTTGCTATCTCCGAGGAAACCTGCAACTAACCGTTACCGTGTCCAGATACACCTGGATTTGCACACAAGGTGCAGGGAGTAACGTGAGTACGCCAACTCAGTAACAACAGTAAATAAATACTGAGAAGTAGTGACGAGCAATAATGTAAGTAAAGTTCATATCACGAAACTCAGTAAAATAAGGCATGCTTTTAAAACCAGAGTTCGAATCAAATCAACTCATTTAAATCCAGTTCCAGTGGAATCATTTAAAAACACCTTTCAACAGTTTTCAAACAAGGCTCAATGCAAAGGTGAGCAAAAGTGATGAAGTCGTAATCAGCCCCTCGGGCAAAACATCACTCATATACAGTCCCTCGAGCAAACCACACAGTCACTCGTAAACAGTCCTCATGCAAACCTCACCATCACTCATGCCTCCCAATCACTTAGCACTCGACACTCGCACTCAGTAGATACCTGCGCTCACTGGGGGTGTGTACAGACTTCGGAGGGGCTTCTACAACCCAAACGCTATATCAAGCCAATCATGGCATAAATCAATGAGGCCCTCGGCCTATATCAAACATGTTGTGGAGTGCAACCCGCTCCCATAAATAAACATACAATCAGGCCCTCGGCCTCACTCAGTCATAAACCTCGCCAGCCTCTCGGGCTTTCAGAAATCAAAGTATTCATCCAACAACATTTATATGATGCATCAAAATAGAGGAATAGAGGCTGGACTTTGCAGTAAATATGTATAAACATGACTGAGTATAGATATTCAATCAAAAACAATGAGAGGATAGCAATAAAAGACCTCTAAGGGTCCAAACAACACTGGCATAAGGCCTAAACATGGCATCCAACCCGATTTATAGAAATTCTTTCTAAAACACATAAGAATCATATAGTTTCAACAAAATATTCAACTTTACAGTTGATACGGGACGGACCAAGTCACAATCCTCAATGATGCACGCCCACACGCCCGTCACCTAGCATGTGCGTCACCTCAAAATAGTCACATGAAACAAAAATCCGGCGTATCATACCCTCAGAACTAGATTTACAATCGTTACTTACCTCAAACCGATCAAATCTCTACTCCGTGATGCTTTTGCCCCTCGATTCAGCCTCTAAATGCTCCGAATCTATTCACAATCAGTATAATACCATCAATATATGCTAAGGAATGAACTCCACAAGAAAAACTACCAAATTACACCAAAAACCCAAAATCGGCTCAAACCCGGCCCCTGGCCCACATCTCAAAATTCAACAAAAGTTACAAAACTTGAAAGCTCATTCACTCACGAGTCCATACATACGAAATTTATCAAAATCTGACATAATTTGGTCCCTCAAATACCCAAACCAAACTCTCCAAAATCCCAAGCCCTAAGCCCTCATTTTTATACCTTATTTCCACTAATTAATTGTCATGACCCAAAAATCTCAGGTCATGATGGCACCTAACTTGACCCGCTAGGTAAGACAATTAACAAAAGATACAAACCAAATGAACTTATAGGAAAATAAAATAGGATTTTATATGGACTATCACAAATCTACCCAAGAACAGGTAGTACGAATCATGAGCTTCTAGGATTTAGAATTTACAAAACAAATATAATTAATCACATGATCTATTTGAAAACTACATGAACAGATTAATAATGTCTAAAACTACCAAGGACAAGTGGCAGCTTCTATCCAGAATACACAAGCATCTTCAGGGTCAACTCCCGACTTCTTCAGCAGCTCCGCTCCAATAGTCTGCACGGAGTGTGCAGAAGTGCAATATCAGTACAACCGCCCCCATGTACTGGTAAGTATCTTGACTAACCTCGTCGAAGTAGTGACGAGGCTCTTAGCTAAAATATGCTCATTAATAAACACTATAATGTAAACTAGAAATAGAACTATACGCCAGAATGATAGAATAGAGTACACAATGCGACTGTACAAAGCAATAAAAGAGTACCAGAAAGAATCACAATTCAATAGTTTCCAACATCTTAACCGGCCCTTTCCTTAGAACGAAATCGCATGAACCACAAGGATCACCTAGAAACTTTCATAGTGTGAAAGAAGTACTCAAAACATCAAATCTAACGACACGACAACACCCTTTGTTCATTTATCTCATCCTCACCATATATGCGTAAAACAGTACAACCCAAATGCTAGAAATACCGATAATAGAAATGACAAGGAAGGGAAAATGCAGCAGTAATAATAAACGAGAATGTACAGAAGAACATCGGTAACAGACTAAGCAGAGAGCATAGAGTTAATGACCACAATTAGGAAAAAGGTTATAATTTCATCTAATAGAATATGGAGGCGTGAAGATGGATATAGAAAATAAGAGAAGGGGAGAGGGGTGCATGTTCTTTATGACGCAACAAGTAAAGTGTGAATTACCGACATGGAAGAAAACCCGTACCTAAATACAACAAGACCGATATGTCATGGATACAATCATAACAGGAAGAAGTAAACATGATGTTTACAAGTTAAACAAGTAGAAGGTATATGCAACACAACAACGGTTGGGATACAGAATAAGGACAGAACATCGATGACAAGCCACATAAGAACCACATATAAGAACCACAAGTACGACTATAACAACTCAAGGTAAGACATGAAGATATATGCAAGAAAAGAATATCATAACATAATGCATGTCCCTCATCCTTCCTTGCACAGAAACACCCTTCGTGCCATGAACTTGCAATGATACAAAAGTATAAAAGTATAAATGCAATGACACAACATCACCCTTCGTGCTTTTACTCACAAATAACATGGCACAACATCACCCTTCGTGCTTTCACTCTCAATAATATGGCGCGACATCACCCTTCGTGATTTTACTCTCAATGATATGGCACGACATCACCCTTCGTGCTTTTACTCTCAATAATATGGAACGACATCACCCTTCGTGCTTTTACTCTCAATAATATGGCATGACCTCACTCTTCGTGCTTTTACTCTCAATAATATGGCACGACATCACCCTTCGTACTTGAAACTCTTCCTCACATGATTAATGAATATAAACAATGGCATGGCATCACCCTTCGTGCTTTACATTATTCCTCACCAAGCATATAAACCTCAAACAAATAGCCATGCAGGGAATATAAATAATATCGAGGAGAGTGTCATACAAATATTCCAACCAAATTCTCAATCAATTCTTTTCAAGCTAACAATGATTCAACAAATGCTGAAGGTCATATAATTCAAGTACTTCCACAAATTTCACGATTTATCAACAACACAAGCACAGAATCCAGTATCTCAAAATATAGGCCATAACAACGTATTAATGATTATGCATAGAGATGTTCGAATTAAACACATCAATGTATTCTAAGAAATATCCATCAAATTGATTAAATTATATTAGGCTAAATCTCAACTCTTACTTTAGCACTACATTATTAATATCTAGAAGTCAAGTGAGGCATGAAGCAAGAAGGTTATGCGATTCTACAAGGCACAATTATAACATAATCTACCCCCGAGCATGATTAACCCTGGAACATACATATACGCTCGTCACCTCATATATGTATCACCCCCGCATGTAGCAAACAATGACAAATAGGAGAAAAAGCTCCCTCAACAAAGCTACGCAAAACACTTACCTCGATTTCGGCTAACTCAACACTCAACTTAGCCTTTTCCTCTACCAATTCGCCTCCGCTCGACTCAATCTAGCCAATGAAGACTCGAATACATCACACAATGCAAGAGAAAACAATCTCGATTAATAAAGCTGTGATTTTTATTCAATTTCTAAAAGTCAACAAAAGTCAAACTCCAGGCCCGCCCGGTCAAAACCCGGGTCCAAGGGTAGGACTTGACTACCCATAGCCTTACGAGTCCAAATATTGTGTTTTGTTTTCAAATCCGAGTCTTATTCGACTCTTAAAACTCAAATTTTTATTTTTCAAAACTTTGACAAAATCCCTAAGATATTCCATAGATTTCCCATGAATTTGATGTTAAATCTTGTATAAAGTCATGAAATATAGTTGGAATTTGATCAAAGATACTTACCCAATGATTTGGTATGAAGATCTCTTCACAAAATCGCGTCACCTCGAAGCTGCAGTTCAAAAATATGAAAAATGAAGCAAAAACTCGAAATCCAACACTTAACAGGCTGCAGATGTTGCAGTTGCGACAGGGGGTTCGCAAATGCGAGCACCGAAAATGCAGAAAATTTATCGCAAAAGCAAACTGGAGGCTTCCCTGCTAAAGTCGCATTTGCGTCTAAATCTTCGCAAATGCAAAGTCCATAACCTCGCAAAAGCGGCAGGGTCATTGCAAAACCGAACAACCCAACCTCGCAAATGTGAAGGGTTTCATCACAAATGTGAATCCACCTAGCAACCCAATATTTCGCAAATGCGGTGGCTGCTTCACATTTGAGACTGTCGCATTTGCGATGAATACATCGAAAATGCGATGACACCAGCACCAACAATCAAATATTGTGAGAAATCATTCCGAAACCAAATTCGAAACTCACTCGAGCCCTCGGGGCTCCGAACCAAATACGCACACAAGTCTAAAAACACGACACGAACTCGCTCGCGCGCTCAAATCATCAAAATAACTTTTTAAATCACGAATCGGACGCCAAAATGCATGAAAATCAAACTAAACTTCAAGAACTTCTAGAATCGCAACCGAGCATCCGAACCATATCAAATCAACTCCGATTGGTCTCAAATTTTACACACAAGTCACACTTGCCATTATGGAACTATTCCAACTTCTGGAATCGGAATCCGACCCCGATATCAAAAAGTCCATTCCCGATCGAACTTCTCAAAATCCAACTTTCGCCATTTCAAGACTAATTCAACTACGAACCTCCAAATTACAATCCGGACGCGTTCCCAAGTCCAAAATCACCCAACGGAGCTAAAGGAACTGAAAAAACTCCATTCCGAGGTCAAATGCTAAAAAGTCAAACTTGGTCAACTCTTCCCACTTAGAACTTAAATCTTGAAGTTCATTCTTCCAAATTGATTCCGGGTAACTTGAAAACCAACACCGACGATTTACGCAAGTCATAATACATCCTTCGGAGATACTCAAACCCTCAGAACACCGAGCGAAGTGAAGATATCCAAAATGACATTCCGGGTCGTTACATTCTCCACCATTAAACACACGTTCGTCCTCGAACGTACCAAGAGTCTTCCCTAAAGCTATTAAACCATGGTGTAACCTCAGTAAGCACAACCCCGGGGGTGATCCCACATCACCCTGATCCACATAAGCCCACAAACACAACACCATTAGAGATCACTGTTTCAACCTTGGTCCTTAAACCTTAGAACCCCATTTTATCATCCAGAATTTATTACAAGATCCGAATCCCGCATCTAAACACTGTACAAGTATGAACCAATTGTATCAAATCATGACCATAATCCAAGATATAATTACACCACATACCCCATCACTTCAATACTCACATTAGGAACTGTTGACCAACATTACTGCCCAGAAACAAATCCGGTGCCGATAGCAAACCTCACATCGATTAGAACCTCATTCCAAAAACCTTCATACCCCTCCGGTGATGAAAGAAACGCGCATAACCGCTTAACCACTCATCTAGTCAATAAACTAAGAAACTCACTCGCCCGACTAGGGCCATTGCCCCAATCCTCAACAAATCATAATGTTATTCTTCCAAACCTCCCTCGTCTCAATACAATAGCGCAATCTCAGGTCTAGAAACCTCATCTCAGCCAACACAAGCAACCACACCGACCAGTATCAACAATAATCATATGGAGCCCCTCACAACCCGGTTTTGTACACTAACAAATAATAACTCAAACCTGACAGATACCAGAGAAAGCTAAATAAGAAGACTACTGAATAAGCTAAACAGACAGGGAAATTTTAGCACTTCACTATGAACTTTTCTAACAAGGTGAAAGCAAAATACTAAAACAGGAATAAGGAGTCACATTTCATCACTGTACCATTGCGGCGTGCAACCCGATCCCATCATATCAATCCACATAGGGTACCCGTCGATCCATAATACTCGGGCTCACTGATCACATGTGCGTCAACTTCAAGCACAACAGAGTGCACAAAATATAACTGTGGGGAAATCATTAGGAACAAACATTAATCAGAAAGACAAATGCAACTATGGTGCAATAAGTTAAGCAACATCACAAGGGCCACATCGCCCATAATGCGATGAGGCTGAAACCGAATCACAATATGCGTGCGAAGAATCATGTAAACCTCACAACCCATTGTAGTATAAGAGAGAAACATATAACATAAACCCAGGCGCGAATAACACCCACTCCGCCCGATGATATACATATGGCATCAACTGCGCAAGAGCAAGCAATCCAACCAGATACAGGATACACACCCTCACTGGGCTCCAAATAATCCCCAAACCAAATTCCGATCATCCTCAAACATGTAATAAACCTTCCAAAAGTCTATAGCAACTTTTTCCATAACACCTACCATTAATCACCCAATTTCCTACTCTCCTTCACAACTCGCGATCGAGGAATATTCTGCCAGCAAGAACATTTAATCTCCGAGCCTCACGATTACCAAAAATTTTCATACCCAATCTCAACACCGCTTCCTAAATAACTGACACGTAACTCATACTACATCATCCTTCAGAAATGCACCCATAAATCAAAACACAATGTATCTGCCAACAGACACTCCGGTGAAAACATATAGTGCCAGCAAAACTTTAAACACCGAAAATCGTCTGTACCATCAAGAACTCATATCCTTCCTCTGAAACTATCTGCAACCATGCACATGCAACTTTTCAACCCCGCACGGCGCATCGCCTCTAATATGCTAACTCGCAACACTAGATCTCATAGCCATCTCTGAGCCGTAAGCAAATCAAACACCTCATCAACCAAGAATCTTCCATTTAACTCAATCCGGGAGAACACCACCACTTGTAATATAGCTTTGATACCTGTAGAGAACATCAACTCCGACCGTGGTCATAACCATGATAAATCCTTCGAAACTCAGTAACACATAATCAAGTAATTAGAACCAATCGCCTCTAACTCAACCGCGTCATGCAGACTGCCAACCCGAAAGTAACTCAATCCGATATGACCGCCCTGAGGGAACTTCTTGGGATTTCGAAACCGTTTCTTGCATCACTCCAGCATTGACGTGTATAATATTCTTGACAAGGAAACACCGTAGATCCAATTACCATTTGCTACCATTTTCAAGCCCACCCGTAGACAAATCCAAAAGCCTTTAAAGGATACATATGACATTGAACTTGCCAGAACCTTCTCGATAACCACTCATCTTACTCTGATCTTTTATACACAGCTAATACGCGTCAAAAAACCCGTGCTACACCAGCACATGCCCATTCAAAGAAATAACCAAGCAATCTCCCGGCCCGAAAACTAATACCACCCATGACCCTACAATCCGATCGTCATTAGCAGACTCCACGACTTAGCTCGAAGCCATAGAACGCCTCAAAGCACCATATCTTCACAGCATGCCCGATCTCGCACGGCTATTTAGCTGAATACTTCAAAACTCATGCAATGCTGATCATAGAACACCCCGAAGACCCTACCAAGCGCTTACCCATCTTTGCAATAGTCAACAACTTCCCTAAATGCTCTGACATGATAATGTATGATAATCAAGCATCCATAGCCCGTCGAAATCTATATGCAGCATCACCGATCATCGACACATAGCGAATACTGAGTGCACAACACCATATATGAGCAATTGGGAGGAGTCAAAGTCGTAGGTTTCAAGATGAAACAGGGCCAAACCATAAGGAAGGAAGAAAGGGAAACTTTTCCTAAATGCCCTGTAGCCTCCCGAAGATAGGTATGGACGTCATCATACCGATCCGTAGGACTCTACTATACACTTGCTCATGACTCATAAAACCTACAAACCTAGTGCTCTGATACCACCTTGTCACGACCCAAAAATCACTGGGCATGATGGCACCTAACTTGACCCGCTAGGTAAGCCAATTAACAAAAGATACAAACCAAATGAACTTATAGGAAAATAAAATAGGATTTTATCTGGACTATTACAAATCTACCCAAGAACTAGTAATACGAATCATGAGCTTCTAGGATTTAGAATTTACAAAACAAATATAATTAATCATACGATCTGTTTGAAAACTACATGAACAGATTTATAATGTCTAAAACTACCAAGTACAAGTGGAAGATTCTATCCAGAATACACGAGCATCTTCAGGGCCAGCTCTTGATTTCTTCAGCAGTTTCGCTCCAATAGTCTGCACGAAGTATGCAGAAAAGTGTAGTATCAGTACAACCGAACCCATGTACTGGTAAGTATCTTGAATAACCTCGTCGAAGTAGTGATGAGTCTCTTAGTTAAAATATGCTCATTAATAAACACTATAATGTAAACTAGCAATAGAACTATACGACCGGATAATAGAATAGAGTACACAATGCGACTGTATAAAGAAATAAAAGAGTACCAGAAAGAATCACAATTCAACAGTTTCCAATATCTTAACCGGCCTTTTCCTTAGAACGAAAGCCCATGAACCACAATGATAACCTCGAAACTTTCATAGTGTGAAAGAAGTACCGAAAACATCAAATCTAACGGCACGACAACACCCTTCGTGCATTTATCTCATCCTCACCATATATGCGTAAAACAGTACCAACCAAATGCTAGAAATACCGATAATAGAAATGACAAGGAAGGGAATATGCAGCAGTAATAATAAACGAGAATGTACAGAAGAACATCGGTAACAGACTAAGCAGAGAGCATAGCATTAATGACCATAATTAGGAAAAGTTTATAATTTCATCTAACTAGCATGATGGATGCGTGAAGATGGATATAACAAATAAGAGAAGGGGAGAGGGGTGCATGTTCTTTATGACCCAACAAATAAAGCGTGAATGACCGACATGGAAGAAGACCCGTACCTAAATGCAACAAGATGGATATGTCATGGTAACAACAAGAAGTAGACATGATGTTTACAAGTTAAACAAGTAGAATGTATCGGCAACACAACAACAGTTGAGATAGAGAATAAAGGACAAAACAGTGATGACAAGCCACATAAGAACCACACATAAGAACCACAAGTATGAACATAACAACTCAAGGTAAGACCTGAAGATATATGCAAGAAAAGAATATCATAACATAATGCATGTCCCTCGTCCTTACTTGTACAGAAACACCCTTTGTGCCATGAACTCGCAATGATACAAAAGTATAAAAGTATAAATGCAATGGCACGACATCACCCTTCGTGCTTTTACTCACAAATAACATGGCACGACATCACCCTTCGTGCTTTCACTCTCAATAATATGGCACAACATCACCCTTCGTGCTTTTGCTCTCAATAATATGGCACGACATCACCCTTCGTGCTTTTACTCTCAATAATATGGCACGACATCACCCTTCGTGCTTTACTCTCAATAATATGGCACGACATCACCATTCGTGCTTTACACTCTTCCTCCCATGATAATGAATATAAACAATGTCACGACATCACGACATCACCCTTCGTGCTTTACATTCTTCCTCACATGATAATGAATATAAACAATGGCACGACATCACTCTTCGTGCTTTACATTCTTCCTCACCAAGCATATAAACCTCAAATAAATAGCCAGGCAGGGAATATAAATAATATTGAGGAGAGTGTCAAACGAATATTCCAACCAAATTCTCAATCAATACTTTTCAAGCCAACAATGATTCAACGAATGCTCAAGGTCATAATTCAAGCACTTCCATAAATTCCACGATTTATCAACAACACAAGCACTGAATCGAGTATCTCAAAATATCGATCATAACAACGAATTAATGATTATGCATAGAGATGTCCGAATTAAACACATCAATGTGTTCTAAGAAATATCCATCAAATTGATTAAATTATATTAGGCTAAATCTCAAATCTTACTTTAGCACTACATTATAAATATCTAGAAGTCAAGTGAGGCATGAAGCAAGAAGGTTATGCGATTCTACAAGGCACAATTATAACATAATCTACCCCCGAGCATGATTAACCCTGGAACATACATATACGCTCGTCACCTCATATATGTATCACCCCCGCATGTAGCAAACAATGACAAATAGGAGGAAAAGCTCCCTCAACAAAGCTACGCAAAACACTTACCTCGATTTCGGCTAACTCAACACTCAACTTAGCCTTTTCCTCTACCAATTCGCCTCCGCTCGACTCAATCTAGCCAATGACGACTCGAATACATCACACAATGCAAGAGAAAACAATCTTGATTATTAAAGCTGTGATTTTTATTCAATTTCTAAAAGTCAACAAAAGTCAAACCCCGGGCCCGCCCGGTCAAAACCCGGGTCCAAGGGTAGGCCTTGACTACCCATAGCCTTACGAGTCCAAATATTGTGTTTTGTTTTCAAATCCGAGTCTTATTCGACTCTTAAAACTCAAATTTTTATTTTTCAAAACTTTGACAAAATCCCTTAGATATTCCATAGATTTCCCATGAATTTGATGTTAAATCTTGTATAAAGTCATGAAATATAGTTGGAATTTGATCAAAGATACTTACCCAATAATTTGGTATGAAAATCTCTTCACAAAATCGCGTCACCTCGAAATTGCAGTTCAAAAATATGAAAAATGAAGCAAAAACTCGAAATCCAGCACTTAACAGGCTGCAGATGTTGCAGTTGCGACAGGGGGTTCGCAAATGCGAGCACCGAAGATGCAGAAAATTTATCGCAAAAGCGAACTGAAGGCTTCCCTGCTAAAGTCGCATTTGCGGCCAAATCTTTGCAAATGCGAAGTCCATAACCCCGCAAAAGCGACAGGGTCATCGCAAAACCGAACAACCCAACCTTGCAAATGCAAATCCACCCAGCAGCCCAATATTTCGCAAATGCGGTGGCTGTTTCGCATTTGCGACTGTCGCATTTGCGGAGAATACATTGCAAATGCGATGACACCAGCACCAACACTCAAATATTGTGAGAAATAATTCAGAAACCAAATCCAAAACTCACCCGAGCCCTCGGGGCTCAGAACCAAATACGCATACAAGTCTAAAAACATGACACGAACTCATTCGCGCGCTCCATTCATCAAAATAACTTCTAAAACCACGAACCAAACGCCAAAACCCCTTGAATCTCCCTTGGAAATCACTTTAAGAGCTCCAAAAACTAACTTGAAAATGGTGGAAATGAACCAAAGTTCGCGAAGTCTTCTTTTTATACTTTCTGCCCAGGCCTTTCGCACCTGCGGACCTATTCACGCTTCTGCGACAACGCACCTGCGGAAATTCCATCGCAGGTGCGGAACTCACTTAGGATCCTAGGTTCCGCATCTGCGGACAAACCTTGCACCTGCAAATCGCGTACCTGTGCCCTCACACTACGCTTCTGCGGAAACTGACCAATTCCACGCTTCCGCATCTGCGCCCCAGGTCTCGCACCTGTGGTCTCGCATATGCGACCACTATCTCGAACCTGTGCATCCAGCCTAGCCCAACACTGCCCGCACCTGCGACTTCCCAAGTGCACCTGCTGCCTCGCACCTGCGGCATGCGAAAAACACCAGCAACTTTAAACACCAGCAGATTCAGCCATTTCCCAAGTCCAAAATTGATCCGATAACCACTCGAAACTCACCTGAGGCCCTGGGGACCTCAACAAATAATACCAACAAGTCATATATCAACATACGAACTTAGTTGAACCTTCGAATCACTCAAAACAACATCAAAACACCAAATTACTCTCGGATTCAAGCCTAAGAACCTCTAAACTTCCAAATTCCGCAAATGATGCCGAAACCTACCAAACCACGTCCAAATGACCTCAAATTTCACACACACACGTCACAACTAACACTACGAATATACTCCAACTTCCGGAATTCTATTCCGACCCGATATCAAATTTCCACTACCGACCCAAGATCCCCAAAGTTTCCAACTTCGCCAATTCAAGCCTAATTCTACCACGGACCTCCAAAACACAATCCGGACGCGCTCCTAAGTCCAAAATCACCCAACGGAGCTAATAGAACCATCATAAATCCAATACGAGGTCAAATTCTAAAAAGTCAAACTTTGTCAAACCTTTCCAATTTGAAGCTTCTAGTTGAGAATCATTCTTCTAAATCGATTTCGAATAACCTGAAAACCAAAACCGACGATTGACATAAGTCATGATACATCACACGGAGTTACTCATGACCTCAAACAACCGAGCAAAGTGAAACTGCTCAAAATGACCCGTCGGGTCGTTACAGGGACCGCATCTCGTATAAGCGAGATCTCTGGCACAAAAGGGCTAAGTGCGAGGGTTTGGTTTCATTCTTCATTTTTGGACTTGAGAGCTCGGAATTAGGTGATTTTTCGAGGCATTTTCATTGGAAGCTTTGGGGTAATGATTCCTTACTCGTTTTTGGTTGTATTCCATTAATCTATAGTTATTTTCTTCATTAAATTAAGGAAATTGGGTGAGAAATTTGAGAAAAATAGGGAAAAGTTCTTCAACCAAATTTTTGAGTTTTGATTGGGATTTAGACATCGGATTTGGATAATTTTGGTACGAGTGAACTCGTGAGTGAATGAGTGTTCATATTTTATGGCTTTTACCCGATTCCGAGATGTGGGCCCGGGGAGGCATTTTAGGGTGAATTTCCGATTTCTTGCTTTAACTTTGATTTCATAAGCTAGATTAGTTCCTTGTAGATATATTTATGATATGTAATTTATTTTGGCTAGATTTGAGCCATTTGGAGTCGGATATTCGTGGAAATAGTATTGTTACAGATTGATTGAGCTTGGTTCGTGGTAAGTGGCTTGCCTAACCTTGTGTGGGGGAACTCCCCATAGGATTTGGTATTGTTTTGTTATGTGGGCACCGTGTACGTGAGGTGACTAGTACGTACACAGGCTAATTGTTGTAAAAACCCGATTTCTGCTAAGTAATAACCTTTTTTCCTTCTTATTTGAGCATGTGTAGTATCATGTTAGATTAGAATAGCATATCTACTTGCCTTAATTGTTTATCTGAACTCCGTGAAACATGTTTAGTGAATTTTCCTAATTTTCCTTGACTTGTATTTAGTCTAAATTGTAGGATTTCGTGTTGTAGTTGTTGAATTCTACTTATACTCCATGCCAAACAATCCCTAATTGAGTATCTAATAACTGTTAAAACCAGGGGTGGACCCACATACGATTAAGAGGGTTCAAATGAACCCACTTCGTCGAAAAAATTAATATTTTGTATAGATTAAATTCTATAATTGTGGATACAATCTTTTGTTGAATCCGCTTGACCAAAGAAGTTCCTTTCTAAAGTTGGTCTAGCGGATTCAAATTATAGTGAACGTCGTGAGATCGAAACCGGTCATAGTTTCTTTCTAAAGTTGTTACTAGTTTATATTTCTTTGTTAAGTGTTTTAAATTGTTTGCCAACTTTCTTTGGAAAGTAAAATAAAGAGGAATGTCAAACACAACTTTTTAAAATTCTTTATTTTGTAGTAGCATTATGAGTTTATGAGCCAAAAAAGAGCGTCAAAATAAATCTCACTTCCGATACCACTCTTATTGTCGGTTAATAATATTTTTTATTAATCCCGCTTGTATAAAATCCTGGGTCCGCCACTGGTTACAAAACCTGTTAGGGATGCTAAGACTTTCTTAGGTACTCCAGCAATGAAGTAGCTGCCACTCTTAGTGAGCTTTGAAAGAGGTATAATTGCACCAAGCCAACAATTGCACGAAGAGAGTAAGATGGACGCCGCGTTCTCTTTATTACGAGGTAGACCTGTCCTTAGGAGATCTTATCATCGAGTGACAAACTAAAAATGGTTGCTGCTGCATTTTCTCTTGCTTCCATACTCCCCGCTCTGACAACCTGAACGATAGGAGGAATAGCACCAACAAGTATTATAATCCCTTTGTTGTCGTCATATTAATTGTTGGCTCCCATGCTCCAAGAAGATTGAACGGTGCACTTGGAAGTTATTTACCAAGAGGTATATGGATCAATTCTCACTAGATACATTTTTGTCTCCCTTTTTTTTGTAGTGAACCCATGTACTAGAATTCTTAGATCCGCCCTTGAATTCATTTGTACATACTATTGATAAGTGAAAATAAAATCTTGTTGAACCGCAAAGGAGAAAGCTCGTGTCTTTTTCATAGGGTAACAAACACCTTAAGAAACATTAGAAACTAGGCAAGTAAAAGACTTGTATTTGCATCCCCAACAACTTATTAGAGACTTAAAACCTGCAATTTCCAAAAATCAAGAAATAATCTTCTCAGTTATAAAATGGATAGAACATAAAACATTTATAACCTTTAAACTGCACAATTGTCACGACCCGAAATTCCCACTATCGGGACCGTGATGGCGCCTAACATTACACTTGCTAGGCAAGCCACGTTAGAGAATCATTAGCCAATTCCTCTAAATTTTCAATGATTAACAACAAATAAGCTACAACGAGTGAAAATGAACGCGGAAATATATATAACAACTTCAATATATATATATATATATATATATAGAATTGTCTCAAAGAAATACAACTGTTTCCAAAATAGAAGAAATTGTAAAATGAAAGGTATAGAAGGGGACGCCAAGGCGTGTGGACGCCGGCAAGTCTACCTTGGGTCTCCTATCATGTGGATCCTACAGCCAACCTCGCGATCAGCTTGGACCAGCTCCAAAATTAGCGTAGGAAGTGCAGAGTGTAGTATTAGTACAACCGACCCTATATACTGGTAACTGTCGAGACTGATAAGTAGGGATTTTGACTGCATATATGTTCTATTTACTTGTGTTTTAGCTCAAAAATTCTTAAAGGTATCCTGAGAACTAATGAAATGAGCTTTCTTGCAGGAATATTGGGAAACAATCCAAAGAAGTGAAAATCAACTAAAAAAGGAGTAAAAATTGGACAAGGACCAAAACAAGGCAAAATTGCTTACAGTATGGACCACAGAATACTATGTGCGACCGCAAACACTGAAGGAACCCTGTCAAAATTAGCTTTAGAGTATGCGGACCTCATAATTTTGGTGCGGCCGCAGAGAAGAGATTCAGAGAGATGGAATCTCACGACCCGAACTCCTACCATCGGGACCGTGATAGAGCCTAACGTTGCACTCGCTAGGCAAGCCAACATTAGAGATTTACAACATAAAATCTTAAAACTTGCGGCGAATTACTACNGTTTATTATTGTTGTGTTGTTAGTGAAGTGTTAGACCTTTATTAAAACCTAATAAGTGAATATATGTTTGGAATTTTCATTTCTTGCTAGACTCCAGCTAATGTCTCAAACCAGAAAGCATTTTTAACATAGAAGTCTGCCTACAGAGATAAATGATTAACAACTTTCATAATGTGACCCTCCATGATCATATTTCGCTGAAACTATGACTTCTAAGAAGATTATATAAGTTCCATGGCATGATTCTGAGTTGAATTTGAGCCTTTGAAACCTCTTTAAAATTTGAGATCCTATGTGTGATGATATGATCTTGTGTCATGCAGCCTAACAGTGTTCCCTTAATGAGGCATGAATAATCAAGCATTAGAATATTCTTTAAATCTAGTTATTTAAGAATATTTGTGTCACGACTCGAACACCCACCATCGGGACTGTGATGGCGCCTAATGTTGCACTCGCTAGGCAAGCCAACATCAGAGATTCACAGCATAAAAATCTTAAAACTTGCGGCGAATTACTACAATTCAATACATGATAAATTAACAAAGAAACGGAAATTCATAACAACACCGTGCATATGTATTTTATATATATATATATATATATATACCCATGATCTGGAGTCACAACTCACAGACTACTATGATTTATCTACAAGTGTTTGGTCGAAGAAAACATATACAACTGTTTATAAACCAAAGAAAAATAGTAAAATGATCAGATAGGAGGGGACTCCAGGAATCTGCGGACATCGGTAGATCTACCTTGGGTCTTCGAGTAAATAAGTCAACAATGAAGCTCAGAATATGCGGACGTCAGCATATCTACCTTGGGTATTTGGGTAAATAAGTCAACAACAAAGCTCGGAATCAGCTCATACCGACACCTGGATCTGTAGAGAAAGTGCAGAGTGCAACATCAGTACAACTGATCCCATGTGCTGGTAAGTGTCGAGCCTAACCTTGTCGAGGTAGTGAAGAGGCTAGGACAAGACACCCACCTATAACCTATGCAGTATAATCATACAAGTAGAAATAATAGTAATAAAAGAAATAGAGCAGGCAATAATGGGAAGGGGACATGCTGAGGGGTTCACAATGTAAGGAATAAGAAACAGGAATAAGATAGAATCAATAAATATGCTTTAAACAAAATAAACAAGTAAAAACAGTAAAGGAAATTGCACGACATTACCCTTCATGCTTTTATTCTCAATATCACCATATGAATAATAGAACGGAACGACATAAGCCTTCGTGCTTTTACTCTCTCATAATATAATATGGCATCAACTTTCGTGCATTATCGCTCACAAGGCACGATACGACATCACCCTTCGTTCATTATCACTCACAAGACATGACACATCATCACCCTTTATGCATTAACACTCGCTCATAAACATTGCACGACATCACCCTTCGTGCTTTATGCTATTCCTCACCAAAACAAATATGAATAACAACAGAGAGATATAAATATCATAAATCAGTCTTACTTCAATATTTAATACCAATCTCGACCTTCAGTCAATACTCAACAATTACCGATTTCAGTAAAAATAAGATGAGAGTAGCCCAACATAACAATTAGCTAAGCTCAGCATAAACAATTCGGTTAAAGGCTACAACGATTACAATAATAGTGTTCACTCGCATGCTATGACTCGACATCAACACATAGGTGCTCGTCACTTCACCTATATATTATACTCAATAACCAAACATGTAGAAAGTAGTCAATTAATACCTATGTCACGCCCCAAAATCAAGGGACGCGACCGGCACTCAACCGGGTGACCCCAGTCAAGTGAACCTGATTTGCCTTTCCTATCCCACACGTTACCCCGTGATTTCAATATACATTATTCAAATAAATTAGCCATTTATAGCTTAAGCACGAACTTTCAAATTGAATTCACTTCTACTTTTTATCATTACGAACACATGATACCAAATACTTACAAAATACATACCATATTAACAACGTGGACCATGATTCCAAACCGTACGCTTATTACCCAAAATACATATATACTTTCCCCACATTGTGTCTACGGAGCCTCTAAAAGTACAAAAGATTTATATACTACTTGCCGACAACAAGGCCCCGACTATACCTTACACTGCACCATAAGCTCAATTAAGGTGACATGAGCCACACGTGGACCTGGGAGGAAGTGGGGCTCACCAGAACAACTGGCGAAAAGGAGAGGAGGCATTACTGACGGTGGGCTGAATTACCTGCTGTAGAACCACCTACATTTATATAAGAAAATGTAGCGCCCCCGGCAAAAGGGACATTAGTACTGTGGAATAGTACTGGTATGTATGAACAAACTTTATCCCAGGTACAATCAAACAATACACAAGTAAGAAACAGTAATAGAACCAATCAATCAATGCACGTGGAAAAGAATAACCAAATCATCAAGTTTCACAATCTCTCCTTTTCCCCTTTCAACATTACCATATTCAAGAGTTTCCCCAATTTTTTTCTCATTTCGATGGTGATAACGATCACATTCCATCCTTATTACCTTGGCCACCCTTATTACCTCGGCCTCCCTTATTTCCTCGACCACCCTTATTACCTCACATCTTATTATCTTTATTAGTTCGTGTTGCGGCGCGCAACCCGATCCCACATGACAATCATATTTCATAACGGCAACCACAGACAATTACATCACAAGAATTATCATTTCAAGGAATCAAGTTCATATCAACATTTTATTTATTTGGGCCCAAGCCACCATAGTTCTTACCAAGCACTAATTCATGTACACGGTGTTGCCATAATTGTTCAACTCAATTGCATAATTTCACAATACCCTTTTACCATTACTTTCCACGCACGACTTTTAACCATTATATACATTCCCACACTTGGGCGCATCAACAATCTTTCATTCATTAACACATACTTTCATATCGATACTCTCGAGCATTTACGAGCTTTGCACATAATGAGACAGGCACATCAATACACCTTTCACAACCTCATATAGCACGGAAATATGACAATCAACTAGGACAAATCAAAGAGTAGAATCTTAAGTCTCAACACATTTGAACAATCAATTCACATATTATCAACAAGGTACACATGTCGTATGTTCGGACCCAACAAGGGGATTCTACAAAGGTTAAAGTTAGCCATACATACCTGGGGTCGAAATCCCTTTCTAACTTTTACTCTCAAATCACCGGACCGACTAGCACCTTCAATCTAATTCACAATGCGGCACATTTAAACTTAGAGTTAGGAATCATGAACATGTCTTGAACTCATTGGAGCTTTCTATCAAACCCTAGGTGTTCCTTTAGATTAAATAACCCCTTTTTAGTGAAAGGTTACTCCAACCTATTTTCCTTTACTAGATTATGATAAATCGGGTATATGCATGCAAGATTCTTAACCTTATATTTATGAACTATCCTACCCATGTTTTATTTTAACAAAAATCTTGAAATTAGGGTTAATGAGGTAGAAGCTTAACCCTTAGAGTGAAGACATTTGTGTCCTACTTGATTAGTTCCAAGCTTGAGTGATGAAGGAAGACCAATTTGATGAAGTTGGGACTTTCTCTCTCTAGAACCCACTCTTTCCTCTCTCTAATATATTAGAAAATGGTTAAAAATTGAAGGGGAGGGGTGTTTTAATGAATTGCGGTCGGGTTTTAAAAATTAGAAAAATAGGGCCCGACACAAGAATGCGGTCAGGAATGCGATCGCATTCCTGACATGCGGTCCGCAGAATCGACTGCATAATGGCCCTCGAGATGGGCCAAAATTCAAAACACACTGCCCAAGTATGCGACAATTGTGCGGTTTGCATACACGTTATGCGATCTCATAATGCGTCGCATAACTTCCCTCCCAAAATCAAAGGCAACAATGCGACAGATATGCGGTCCGCTGAACTGAAATGCGATCGCACATTGGATCGCATAGTTGACCTCAAATGGGGCAGTGATCTGCCCGGGTATGCGACTATTCTGCGGTCCGCATACATGTTCATAGTGCGTCGCATAACAACCACTTTTTGGAAAATATTTTATTCTTTAAGTCTCGGGGTACTTTCTACTCAAATTTGGTCTGTTTTAAAAAAAATTCCACAATAAAAACAACTCGGGGACTCATTCGGGCATTATTTTTAAACAATAAAATTTTACGGGTCTTTACATCCCCCCCTTAAAATCATTCGTCCTCGAATGAGGGTTTTTGAAATTATTTAGTTTTGAAAGCATGGTATGCAACTTCCAGATTTTCACTAACTCTAATATCTCAGAAAAATTTCGCCAGAGTTCCCTTTGTAATTAGACCTATCTACTTGTCAGAGAGCCCCCGAAACACATTTCCAAGCACCATTACACAGTCTTAATCACCCAATAACTTACACACAACGTTGTTACCTCAACAATTTGCAAATATTCAATCATTTTGTCAACTACACGTAGCTCTTTCTTCTTATACCACAAATTTGCACATGATTTACATTTTCGCACATAACTTGGTCGTTTTAATGAGTCCCATACAACAATCACCTCAATATACTATATTTATTTCAATTAATCATTACCAACCTACTCTACAATTAATCACTTGCCTAACACATACGTTCCACAAAACTTTCATTTACCTCAAGGGTTACACACTACCCAAATAGAATAGCGGGTTTAGTTTTAGCACACATTGGGAGATTACAACAATAAGGCAATTAGGGGAAGATGGGGTGCTTTTGCACAAAACTGGACATAAAATATAATTTGCTTAGAGATGACAGTTCTGACGAACACTACTAGACTTATTTAAACAGATGGGGATATTTTTCTTTCATCTCATTTTATGCTTCCCACGTGGCTTCCTCAATGTGCTAACTTCGCCACAATACTTTAACTGAAGCATTTCTTTGTTCCTCAATCTACGGACTTGTCTATCAAGAATAGCAACCGGAACCTCTTCATACGATAATTCTTCATTAACCTCAATAGTCTCAATTGGCACGATGGCTTATGGATCTCCAACCACTTTCTTCAACATGGACACGTGGAACACCGGGTGCACTAATGACAATTCAGGGGGTAATTCTAACCTATAAGCCACTTGCCCTATCCTTTGAGCAATCCGATATGGCCCGACATAACTTGGGCTCAATTTCCCTTTCTTCCCAACCGCATCATTCCCTTCATGGGATATACCTTCAAGAATACCTAATCATCAACTTGAAATTCCAATTCTCTTCGACGAACGTCCGCATAGGATTTTTGACGGCTCTGAGCGGTTTTCATCCTCTCCCGAATGACTGACTTTTTCCAATGCCTGTGCACAAGATCTGGCCCTAACAATTCTGCTTCACCAACCTCGAACCACCCAATCGTAGATCTATACCTCCTTCCGTACAATGCCTCAAATGGGGCCATCTGAATACTAGCATGAAAGCTGTTATTGTAAGCAAATTCGATAAGCGGTAAATGATCATCCCAACTACCCTTGAAGTCCAACACATAAGCCCGTAACATATCTTCAAGTGTCTGAATAGTCCGCTCTGCCTGACCATCAGTCTGCGGATGGAAAGCTGTGCTGAGATTTACCTAAGTACCCAAACATTGCTGAAATTTCCTCCAAAAATTAGCCGTAAACTGGGCTCCTCGGTCTGAGATAATAGAAATTGGAGTACCATGAAGCCTGACTATTTCNAAATCCCTCCGTGCCTTCTGGCAAAGTTAACACCGGTGCTGAAGTCAATCTAGATTTCAATTCCTGAAAGCTCTTTTCACAAGCGTCGGACCATTGGAACTTAGTTGCCTTCTGCGTCAATTTAGTCAATGGGGAGGCGAGGGTAGAGAACCCCTCCACAAACCTCTGATAATACCCGGCTAGACAAGAAACTACGAATCTCTGTCGGGGTCATTGGTCTAGGCCAATCCTTTAACGCTGTGATTTTCTGGGGATCAACCTTAATCCCTTCTCTGGAAACAACATGACCCAAAAATGTGACTGACTCCAACCAAAATTCACATTTTGAAAACTTGGCATACAATTGGTGCTGATGAAGAGTCTGCAGAACTATCCTGAGGTGATTAGCATGATCCTCCCGACCGCGCGAGTAGACAAGGATGTCATCAATAAAAGCAATCATGAAGGAGTCAAGAAATGGTTTGAAAACCCGATTCATAAGATCCATGAAAGCCGCTGGAGCATTGGTCAGTGCAAAGGACATTACCAAAAATTCAAAATGGCCATAACGAGTTCCGAAGGCGGTCTTAGGAATATCCTGCTCTCTGATCTTCAACTGGTGATACCTCGACCGTAAATCAATTTTGGAGAAGAACCTCGCACCCTGCAATTGGTTGAACAAATCATCTATCCGGGGCAATGGATACTTGTTTTTGATAGTGACTTTGTTGAGCTGCCGATAATCAATACACATCCAAAGCGATCCATCCTTCTTCCTGACGAAAAGAACCGGAGCGCCCCACGGTGACACACTCGGCCGAATGAACCCCTTCTCTAATAAGTCTTTCAACTTCCCTTTAACTCCCTCAACTCTGCTTGTGCCATTCTGTATGGTGGAATAGATATTGGCTGCGTATCTGGCAATACATCAATCCCGAAATCGATCTCTCTATCTGGCGGAATCCCTGGAAGCTCGTCCGAAAATACTTCAAGAAATTCATTCACGACTGGGACGGACTCGAGGGCAGACACTTCTGAAGTGGTGTCCGCAACCCGGACCAAATGATAAACACACCCCTTTTTAATCATCTTTGAGGCCTTAAGGTAGGAAATAAACCTACCCTTTGTAACCACACCATTCCCTTTCCACTCAATAACTAACTCGTTAGGAAACTCTAGTCTCATAATTCTGGTTCGGCAGTCGAGTTTAGCAAAGCACGAGTAAAGCCAATCCATTCCCATGATAACATCGAAATCTACAATCCCTAGTTCGATAAGATCGGCCGTGGTATCTCGACCACACACCGTGACAACACAATTCCTATAGACTCGTGCGAACTTAATGGAATCACCAAACGGAGTCGACACAGAGAACGACTCATGAAGTTGTTCGGGTTCTATCCCAAAATTTGAAGCAATAAATGGGGTAACATAAGACAAGGAGGACCCCGGATCAGTAAGAGCATAACAATCAAGGGCTTGAACAGGTAGAATACCTGTAACAACATCTGGAGAAGCCTTCGCACTCTGGAGACCACTCAAAGCATAGAACCGGCTGGGTCCACCTCTACCACGAGCTCCACATCTAAATGCACCACGCCCTGCTAGAGCTAGATGACGTACTGAAGATGCGGCGACTGAAGAACCGGACGGCTGCGCGAAACCACTACCCATGCCCTGACTGGGCGCATGACAATCCCGCCGAATATGACCTCTCACCCCACACCCGTAGCATACCGGCATATCCAGGTAACAAGGCTAGGTATGGAACCTCCCACACTTAGGGCATAGAGCCCTCCTCTTCTGCTAGAACCTCCCTCCTGGACGACCGGACTGATGGGGTCTCCTATTGTCTCATCCTGGTCCCCAGCGACTGCTCTGTCTGCTGATAATGGTGCACTGATGGCGATGCAATGGATGAGGAATGAGCATAAGCCTGGGATGGCCTTGATGGTCCTCTCCCCTGAACTGGTCTCCCTCCTCCAACTGAACTCCCCAAGTGGCCCACTGATCGGGCCCTACTAATACTCTCCCTCTCCGACCTTATCTTCAATTTCCTAGCCTCCGTGGCCTGGGAAAAACGCACTATCTTACCATAATTCATGTCTGAGTGAAAGGCGGCTGTAGCAGCTTCATTCACAACCAAAGAACTGAGGCCCTGAACAAACCGTCGAACTCTGGCACCCATAGTCGATACCAACTGAGGAGCGTACTTGGAAAACCTCACGAACTCCATGTGGTACTCCCACACACTCATATACCCTTCTTGAGAACCTCAAACTCCATAGCACGGGCGGCCATAGCCTCGGCAGGCAAGAAATGATCCATGAAAGCATCAACGAACTCATTCCATCTCTCTGGAGGACTTCCCTCCCCACGGGAATTCTCCCACATCTCGAACCATGAATACGCTGCTCCCCGCAGCCTGTAAGATGCTAAATCAACCCCCTCTATTTGTGTAGCCTTCATAACCCAAAGCGTCTTGCACATCTCATCTAGAAAATCCTGCGGATCGGCCTCCGGATCAATACATGAGAACTCTGGAGGTTACAACTGCAGAAACTGGTTGACGCTGGAACCGGTGGAATCTCCCTTTCCGCTAGAGGATGCAGGGGAAGCATGAGGTCCTTGGGCCTGAGCGGACACTAACTGAGTCAACATATGAATAGCTCCCATGAGGTCACCATCAGAAGTACTGGGACCTGAAGCTGGAATCGAAGAAGGATCAGGAATACCAGCGGGAAGGGTTGTAGCACCCTCTGCCGCAGTAAGAATAGGAACACTCTGGTCTGGAACAGAAAGGCCAGGTGGATTCAAAGTCGGGGACTCCCTCTCACCCGCACCATCGAGTATAGATTTCACAGCCACACTTGGGGTGGCATCGGCCTCTAGGCCGAGCCGAGCTCTCTTCTTTGGTGCCATTACTAAAAATTTTGGAACAGAGCACGAGTTAGACCAGAATATTTTTCACTTTCCACTTCACCGCACGATATAGAATAACAATGAAAAGGGTGTTTCCTAAATGTCTATGTAGCCCCCTAATTATAGATGTGGTCGACAACACACCGATAAGAAGGACTCTACTAGACACAGCTCCGAGAAATCCTAGGACACTTTTAAAACCTTAGGCTCTGATACCAAGTTTGTCACGCCCCAAAATCGAGGGACGCGACCGGCACTCAACCGGGTGACCAAGTCAAGCGAACCTGATTTGCCTTTCCTATCCCATGCGTTACCCCGTGATTTCAATACATATTATTCAAATAAAATAGCCATTTATAGCTTAAGCACGAACTTTCAACTTGAATTCACTTCTACTTTTTATCATTACGAGCACATGATACCAAATACTTACAAAATACATACCATATTAACAACGTGGACCATGATTCCAAACCGTATGCTTACTACCCAAAAATACATATATACTTTCCCCACATTGTGTCTACGGAGCCTCTATAAGTACGAAAGATTTATATACTACTTGCCGGCAACAAGGCCCCGACTATACCTTACACTGCACCATAAGCTCAATTAAGGTTACATGAGCCACACGTGGCCCCGGGAGGAAGTGGGGCTCACCAGAACAGCTGACGAAAAGGAGAGGAGGCATTACTGACGGTGGGCTAGATTACCTGCTGTAGAACCACCTACATTTGTATAAGAAAATGTAGCGCCCCCAGCAAAAGGGACGTTAGTACTGTGGAATAGTACTAGTATGTATGAACAAACTTTATCCCAGGTACAATCAAACAATACACAAGTAAGAAACATTAATAGAACCAATCAATCAATGCACGTGGAAAAGAAGCACCAAATCATCGAGTTTCACAATCTCTCCTTTTCCCCTTTCAACATTATCATATTCAAGAGTTTTCCCGATTTTTTTTCTCATTTCGATGGTGATAACTATCACATTCCGTCCTTATTACCTCGGCCACCCTTATTACCTCGGCCTCCCTTATTTCGTCAGCCACCCTTATTACCTCACATCCTATTATCTTTATTGGTTCGTGTTGCGACGCGCAAACCGATCCCACCTGACAATCATATTTCATAACGGCAACCACAGACAATTACATCACAAGAATTATCATTTCAAGGAATCAAGTTCATATCAACATTTTATTTATTTGGGCCCAAGCCACCATAGTTCTTACCAAGCAGTAATTCATGTACATGGTGTTGCCATAATTGTTCAACTCAATTGCATCATTTCACAATACCCTTTTTCCATTACTTTCTACGCACGACTTTTAACCATTATATACATTCCCACACTTGGGCGCATCAACAATCTTTCATTCATTAACACATACTTTCATATCGATACTCTCGAGCATTTACGATCTTTGCACATAATGAGACAGGCACATCAATACACCTTTCACAACCTCATATAGCACGGAAATATGACAATCAACTAGGACAAATCAAAGAGTAGAATCTTAAGTCTCAACACATTTGAACAATCAATTCACATATTATCAACAAGGTACACATGTCGTATGTTCGGACCCAACAAGGGGATTCTACAAAGGTTAAAGTTAGCCATACATACCTGGGGTCGAAATCCCTTTCCAAATTTTACTCTCAAATCACCGGACCGACTAGCACCTTCAATCTAATTCACAATGCGGCACATTTAAACTTAGAGTTAGGAATCATGAACATGTCTTAAACTCATTGGAGCTTTCTATCAAACCCTAGGTGTTCCTTTAGATTAAATAACCCCTTTTTAGTGAAAGGTTACTCCAACTTATTTTCCTTTACTAGATTATGATAAATCAGGTACATGCATGCAAGATTCTTAACCCTATCTTTATGAACTATCCTACCATGTTTTATTTTAACAAAAATCTTGAAATTAGGGTTAATGAGGTAGAAGCTTACCCCTTAGAGTGAAGAAATTTGTGTCCTACTTGATTAGTTCCAAGCTTGAGTGATGAAGGAAGACCAATTTGATGAAGTTTGAACTTTCTCTCTCTAGAACCCGCTCTTTCCTCTCTCTAATATATCAGAAAATGGTTAAAAATTGAAGGGGAGGGGTGTTTTAATGAACTGGGGTCGGGTTTTAAAAATTAGAAAAATAGGGCCCGACACAAGAATGGGGTCAGGAATGCGATCGCATTCCTGACATGCGGTCCGCAAAATCGACCGCATAATGACCCTCGAGATGGGCCAAAATTCAAAACACACTGCCCAGGTATGCGACCATTGTGTGGTCCGCATACACTTTATGCGATTGCATAATGCATCGCATAACTTCCCTCCTAAAATCAAAGGCAACAATGTGACATATATGAGGTCCGCAGAACTGAAATGCGATCGCACATTGGACCGCATAGTTGACCTCAAATGGGGCAGTGATCTGCCCGGGTATGCGACCATTATGCGATCCGCATACACATTACGCAATCGCATAACACCCACTTTTTGAAAAAAAAATTATTCTTTAAGTTTCGGTGTATTTTTATCTCAATTTTGGTCAGTTTTAAAAAAATTTCCACAATAAAAACAGCTCGGGGACTCATTCGGGTATTATTTTTAAACAAGAAAATTTTATGGGTCTTTACAACCTAATCCCTCAAGCCAAAGTTAGACACGACACTTACTTCGATCCGCAGGCCACTTACTGCTCAAGTACCACTTTTCCTCTAGAACTAACCTCCAACCCACTCGTATCTAGCCATAATTAGCTTAATAACATCGATTAGCAGTAAATAAATCAACCTAAATACACAATTATAGGTTTCCCAAATTTTCCCCCAAAAAGTCAAAAACCGACCTCGGGCCCGCTTGGTCAAAACTCGAGGTTCGTACCAAAATCCGTTCACCCATTCACTCCGAGCCCGACTATGTACTTAGTTTTGAAATTCGATCCCAAATTGAGGTCCAATTTCCAATTTCCCAAAAATCCCTAAGTCTACCCAAACCCCAATTTCTATCATGAAATTCCTAGATTTTAGATTGAATTCTTGTAAAAATAAAGTGAAAGATTGAAAGAAATGAGCTAAGAATCACTTACCTATGCTTTGGGGAAGAAATGGTCTTTGAAAAATCGTCCCTAGGTTTTCTATCTTATGAAAATGTGGAGAAATGGTTGAGTCCCGATTTAATGAACTCATGCCCAGCGACCTTCGCACCTTCGGATCCGCATGTGCAGACCTGATGTCTGCTTCTGCAGAAAAGGGCTGGGTCGACTGGGGCCGCACTTGCGGACAGTTTTTCGCTTCTGCTGTCCCGCTCCTGCAGAGAAAGTATGCATCTACGGAAGATGATATCCCAAGCTTGGGTCACACCTGCGGGGCTTTTGCTCGCACCTGTGACCAATGGCTCGCAGGTGCGGGAAGACCAGATCTGGTGCACCAGCAACCCTGTTGAGGTTTGAACTCAACTTGCGGATCGCCCGAATGGTAGCCGAGCCTTCGGGGCTCCAAACCAGATATGCACACAAGTCTAAAAACATCATACGGACTTGCTAGTGCGATCATATCGCCACAATAACACCTAGAACTTCGAATTTAGTACCAAAACCTACGAATTTCTCAAGAACACTTTAAGAATCACTATTTTCTCAATTAAAGGTCTGAATCACGTCAAATCAGTTCCGTTTCTCACCAAATTTCACAGAGGGACCCGGAACCAAAATGCGGGTCCGATACCATCAAGATCAAACATTATGGCCAAAAATCATTGTTTCTTCAATTTTCCACATAAAATCTTTCTGGAAACACGCCCGGACTGCGCATGCAAATCGTGGAGGGTAAAAATGAGATTTCTAAGGCTAAAGAGCGCAAAATTGAGTTCTAAAATACAAGATGACCCTTTGGGTCATCACAATCTCCACCTCTAAAATAAATCTTCGTCCTTGAACGGACATAGAAAAGTACCTGAACTGGCGAATAGGTTGGGATATCTACTCCGCCTGTCCGGCTCGGAATCCCAAGTAGATGCCTCAACAAGCTCACCTCTCCACTGCACTTGAACTGAAGGATAACTCTTCGATCTCAACTGACGAACCTGCCAGTCTAGAATAGTTATCGACTCCTTCTCATAAGTCAAATCCTTTTCCAACTCGACAAAGCTAAAATATAACATGTGGGACGGGTCACCATGATACTTCTGGAGCATGGACACATGGAATACTGGATGAAGTGATGATAACCCTGGAGGCAATGAAAGCCTATAATCCACCTCTTCAAGTCTATCGAGAATCTCAAAAGGTCCGATGTACCTAGGGCTCAACTTGCCCTTCTTTCCAAACCTCATGAAACCCTTCATTGGTGATACCCGTTGCAACACTCTCTCCCCGACCATGAATACCACATCACGAAATCTATGGTCGGCATAACTCTTTTGCCTGGACTGAGATGTACGAAGTCAATCCTGTATAATCTTGATCTTGTCCAAGGCGTCCTGTACTAAATCTGTACCCAACAACCGAGCCTCTCCTGGCTCAAACCATCCAACTGGCGACCTGTACCGTCTACCATATAATGCCTCGTAGGGAGCCATTTGGATGCACGACTAGTAGCTGTTGTTGTAGGAGAACTCTGCAAGGGGCAAGAACTGATTTCACGATCCTCTGAAGTCTATAACACAAGCGCGGAGCATATACTCCAAGATCTGAATAGTACGCTCAGACTGTCCGTCCGTCCGTCTGAGGATGAAATGCTGTGCTCAACTCAACCCGCCTACCCAACTCACGCTGCACTGCCTTCCAAAAGTGCGAGGTGAAATGCTTACCTCGATCAGAAATGATAGACACGGGCACACCGTGAAGACGGACGATCTCCTGAATGAAATCTCTGCCAATAGCTCCGAAGAATAGGTAACTGCCACAGGAATGAAGTGAGTTGACTTAGTCAGCCTATCCACAATGACCCAAATCGCGTCGAATTTCCTCTGAGTCCGTAGGAGTCCAACAACAAAGTCCATAGTGTATGCTCCCATTAATCTCCATCTGCTGAAGCAAATCACTGGGTCTCTGGTTCTCATACTTCACCTGCTGACAATTCAGGCACCGAGCTACATAAGCATCTATATCCCTTTTCATCCTCCTCCACCAATAATCCTGCCGCAGGTCCTGGTACGTCTTTATAGCGCCAGGGTGAATAGAATTCCGAGAACTGTGAGCCTCCTCAAGGATCAACTCACGAAGCCCATCTACATTAGGAACACACACGTGACCTTGCATCCTCAAAACTCCGTTATCTCCAACAGTAACCTGCTTGGCACCACCGTTTCGAACAATTTCCCTAAGGACCAACAAATGAGGATCATCATACTACCGATCTATGATACGCTCAAACAAGGAAGATCGAGCAATTGTGCAAGCTAGAACACGGTTGGGCTCTGAAATATCCAACCTCACAAAATGGTTGGCAAAAGTCTGAACATTTGAAGCTAGCGGCCTCTCACTGACTGGAATGAACGCGAGGCTGCCCATACTCATTGCCTTCCTACTCAATGCGTCGGCCACCACATTGGCCTTTCCCGGATTATACAATATGGTGATATCATAGTCTTTTAATAACTCCAACCATCTCCTCTGCCTCAAATTGAGATTCTTTTGCTTGAACAAATACTGGAGGCTGCGATGATCCGTGAAAATCTCACAGGACACGCCACAAAGGTAGTGCCTCCATATCTTTAGCGCATGAACAATGGCTTCCAACTCTAAATCATGAACAAGGTAATTCTTCTCATGAACCTTCAAATTTCGAGACGCATATGCAATCACCCTTCCCTCCTGCATCAATGCTCCGAGCCCAACACAGGAGACATCACAATACACTGTGTAAGATCCTGAACCTGATGGTAATACCAACACCAGCACTGTAGTCAAAGATTTCTTAAGCTTATGAAAGCTCGCCTCACACTCGTCTGACCATATGAACGGGGCACCCTTCTGGGTCAACCTGATCAACGGGGTTGCTATAGACGAAAACCCCTCCACAAATCGACAGTAGTAACCCGCCAAAATCAAGAAACTCATGATCTCCGTAGCTGAAGTGGGTCTAGGCCAGTTCTAGACTGCCTCAATCTTCTTAGGATCTACATGAGTTCCCTCTGCTGATACGACGTGACCCAAGAAGGCAAATGAATCCAACCAAAACTCGCACTTCTAAAATTTAGCATACAATAACTGTCCATCAAAATCTGGAGCATTATTCTGAGGTGCTGCTCATGCTCCTCCCGACTGCGGGAGTATATCAATAAACACGATTACAAAGGAATCCAAATAAGGCTTGAACACTTGGTTTATCAAGTCCATAAATGCTGCTGGGGCATTGGTCAACCCAAAGGACATCACCAGAAACTCATATTGCCCATACCGCGTCCGAAAAGCTGTCTTAGGGACATCAGGTGCCCTAATCCTCAACTGATGGTAGCCAGATCTCAAATCAATCTTAGAAAACCCCTTGGCACCCTGAAGCTGATCAAACAAATCATCAATCCTCGGCAACGGATACTTTTTCTTGATGGTGAGTTTGTTCAACTGCCGATAATCTATACACATCCTCATAGACCCATCCTTCTTCCTCACAAACAAAACCGGTGCACCCCAGGGTGAGTCACTAGGTCTAATGAAGCACTTATCCAGCAAATCCTGCAACTGTTCCTTCAACTCTTTCAACTCTGGTGGGGCCATCCGGTATGGCGGAATAGAAATGGACTGAGTGCCCGAAGCCAAATCAATGCAAAAGTCAATATCCCTATCGGGTGGCATGCCCAACAGGTCTGCAGGAAATACCTCTGGAAACTCATGAACGACAGGTACAAAATCCATAGAAGGAACCTTAGCACTAGTATCATGAACATAAGCCAAATAGGCCAAACACCCCTTCTCGACCATACGCTGAGCCTTCATATAAGAAATAATCCTGCTGGTAGAATGGACAGGAGTACCTCTCCACTCTAATCAAGGCAATCCCGGCAAGGCTAAGGTCACTGTCTTGGCGTGACAGTCCAAGATAGCATGATAAGGTGACAGCCAATCCATCCCAATATAACATCGAAATCCACCATTTCTAAGAGCAGAAGGTCTACACTGGTCTCAAGGCTCCCAATAGTGACCACACACGAACGATATACACGATCTACAACAATAGCATCCCCCACAGGTGTGGATACATATACATGGGCACTCAAAGAATCACAGGGCACAACCAAATATGAAGCAAATAAGATGACACATAGGAGTAAGTAGACCTCAGATCAAAGAGAATTGGAGAATATCTACTGCAAACTGAAACAGTATATGTGATAACAACATCGGATGACTCAACCTCAAGTCTTGGCTGGAAAGACATAACATCGGGGTTGGTTCCCACCACTCCGAACCATATCTCTAGGGACCTCTAACTGGTGGGCCTCCACCTCTAGCAGCCTGACCTCCACCTCTAACCATCTAACCTTTACCTCTAGTTACCTGACCTCTACCTCTGGATGGCTGGGCATGAGGTGCAACAGCTGGTGCCCGAACCATGGCACGAGAACTCTGATGTTGTGAACTACTCGACGCATGAGGGCAATATTTAGCAATGTGCCTCAGATCACCACAAGTATAACAAGACCTCGGCTGCTGGCCGGAAAATTGACCCTGTCAACCTGAATAACCACCCTGAAAACTCTGAAGAGGAGGTGCACTGATAGGAGATGGCGGTGCACTGTAGGCTGGCTTATCAGAATAAGGCATATAAGGGCCACAACCACCTGAGGCACCGTGGGATGCCTGGAGTGCTGAATAAAATGGCATGGGAGGATGGCCTCTACCATAAGTACCTCCGCCTCCAGATGAGGCACCGCTGAATATGCCAGAATGACGAGGTCTCTTATCTGACCCCTAACCTCCCTGTCCAAGAACCGTCTCAACTTGTCTGGCCACATTGGCCGCATCCTGGAAAGAAATCTCACTCCCTGTCTCCTTAGCCATATGCAATCTAATAGGATGAGCAAGACCCTCAATAAACCTCTTCATCCGCTCTCTCTCCGCGGGAAGCAAAAGAATAGCATGACGGGACAAATCCATAAAATGAGCCTCATACTGAGTAACAGTCATGCTGCCTTGACGGAGATGCTCGAACTGACGGCGACGCTCCTCTCTCAAGATGATAGGCAAAAACTTCTCTAAGAAGAGATGTGAGAACTGGTACCAAGTGAGAGCAGGTGACCCAGCTGGTCTGGTCAACAAATAATCCCTCCACCATTTCTTGGCGGAACCAGTCATCTGAAAAGCAGCAAAGTCGACCCCATTGGTCTCTAATATACCCATGCTCCGAAGAACCTCATGACAGATATCAAGATACTTCTGAAGATCCTCTGAAGTGGAACCACTGAAATGAACTGGCAAAAGCTTGGTAAACCTATCCAATATCCACAAGGCCTCAGAGGACATAACCGATCCATCATCGGGTGGTGCTGCAGCAACCGGCTGAACTACTCCGACTGGATGAGCTGCTGGAGTATGAAACTGGGGAGCCATCTGCTCCGAAGTGTGAGTAGCAGGAGTCTGGACTCCTACTCCAGCCTGAGATACGACTGGTTCCATGGGGAATGCGCCAGTCTGGGCCACACTCTCCCTAAGGCCCACTAATCGGACCAAGGCGTCCTGGAGCACTTGGGTGGCAATAAATCCCTCCAGGACCTGAGCTGGTCTGAAAGGAATAGCCTGAGCTGGAAACTCCTCATCAAACTCTACTTGAGGCTCCATAACTGGGACTACTGCTCGGGCCCTCGGTTAAGCCCTGCTCCTGCCTCAGCCTCTGGCACGGCCTCGCTCTCGACCTCTGCCCCTTGTAGGAGCTGCTGCTGGAGGATCTGGCTACTGATCAGTGAAGGAAACGATACGTGTTCTCACCATCTGCGAGTGAATAAGAATAAGAGAGTTCAATCAGTATTGAGATAACAAAATAAGTTTAATAAAAGTGAAATTTGTTCCTAAAATTCATAGCCTCTAGGAGAAAAGTACAGACGTCTCCGTACCGATCCCCCAGACTCTACTAAGCTTTTCCGTGAATTGTAAGACCTAAGCAACCTAGTGCTCTAATACCAACTTGTCACGACCCGAACTCCCACCATCGGGACCGTGATGGCGCCTAACATTGCACTCGCTAGGCAATCTAACATTAAAGATTTACTACATAAAAATCTTAAAACTTGTGGCTAATTACTATAATTCAACACATGACAAATTAATAAAGAAACGGAAATTCATAACAACACCGTACATATGCATTACATATATATATATAATCTGGAGTCACAACTCATGGAATACTATGATTTATCTACAAGTGTTTGGCTGAAGGAAACATATACAATTGTTTATGAACCAAAGGAAAACAGTAAAATGATCAGATAGGAGGGGACTCCAGGAATCTGCGGACGTCGGCAGATCAACCTTAGGTCTCCGGGTAAATAAGTCAAGAACAAAGCTCGGAATCATCTCGTACCGACACCTGGATCTGCATAGAAAGTTCAGAGTGAAGCATCAGTACAACCGACCTCATGAACTGGTAAGTGTCGAGCCTAACCTCGGCGAGGTAGTGACGAGGCTAGGACAAGACACCCACCTATAACCTGTGTAGTATAATCATACATGTAGCAACAATAGTAATAAAAGAAATAGAGCATGCAATAATAGGAAGGGGACATGCTGAGGGGTTCACAATGTGAGTAATAAGAAATAGGAATAAGACAAAATCAATCAATATGCCGTAAACGAAATAAACAAGTAAAAACAATAAAGGAAATTGCACGGCATCACCCTTCGTGCTTTTTCTCTCAATCTCACCATATGAATAATAAAATGGCACATCATCACCCTAACAGTAAAGGAAATTGCACGGCATCACCCTTCGTGCTTTTACTCTCAATCTCACCATATGAATAATAAAATGGCACATCATCACCCTAACAGTAAAGGAAATTGCACGGCATCACCCTTCGTGCTTTTACTCTCAATCTCACCATATGAATAATAGAACGGCACAACATCACCCTTACTACTTTTACTCTCTCATAATATAACACGACATCACCCTTCGTGCATTATCACTCACAAGGAATGGCACGACATCACCCTTCGTACAATATCACTCACAAGACATGACACGACATCATCCTTCGTGCATTAACACTCGCTCATAAACATTGCACGGCATCACCCTTTGTGCTTTACGCTCTTCCTCACCAAAACAAAGATGAATAACAACAGAGAGACATAGATATCATAAATCAATCTTACTTCAATATTCAATACCACAATACCAATCTTAACCTTGAGTCAATACTCAACAATTACCGATTTCAGTAAAAATAAGATGAGAGTAGCCCAACATAACAATTAGCTAAGCTCAACATAAACAATTCGATTAAAGGCAACAACGGTTACAAGAATAGTGTTCACTCGAATGCTATGACTCGACATCAACAC
This sequence comes from Nicotiana knightiana, assembly GCA_005239525.1. Lineage (NCBI taxonomy): Eukaryota > Viridiplantae > Streptophyta > Magnoliopsida > Solanales > Solanaceae > Nicotiana > Nicotiana knightiana. The sequence goes on along the minus strand of ML410111.1, from coordinate 15,520 downwards.
ATAGGTGCTCGTCACCTCACCTATATATTGTACTCAATAACCAAACATGTAGCAAGTAGTCAATTAATACCTAATCCCTCAAGCCAAAGTTAGACACGATACTTACCTCGATCCAAAGGCCACTTACTGCTCAAGTACCGCTTTTCCTCTAGAATTAACCTCCAACCCACTCGTATATAGTGATAACTAGCTTAGTAACATCAATTATTGGTAAATAAATCAATCTCAATACACAATTATAGGTTTCCCGAATTTTCTCCCAAAAAGTAAAAAATCGACCCCGGGCCTGCTTGGTCAAAACTCGAGGTTCGGACCAAAATCCGTTCACCCATTCACCCCCAGCCCGAGTTTGTAATTAGTTTCAAAATCCGACCCCAAATTGAGGTCCAATTTTCCAATTTCCCAAAAATCCCTAATTCTACCCAAGCCCCCAATTTCTACCATGAAATTCCTAGATTTTAGGTTGAATTCTTGTAAAATGAAGTGAAAGATTGAAAGAAATGAGCTAAGAATCACTTACCTATGATTTTGGGAAGAAATGATCTTTGAAAATTGCCCCTAGGTCTTCTATATTTTGAAAATGTGGAGAAATGGCTTGAGTCCTGGTTTAATGAACTCACTTTCCAGCGACCTTCACACCTGCGGATCCGCATCTGCGGACCTGATGTCCGCTTCTGTGGAAAAGGGCTGGATCGAATGGGGCCGCACCTACGAAAAGTGTTCCGCTTCCGCGGTCCCGATCCTACGGAGAAAGTCTGCATATGCAGAAGATGACATCCCAGGCTTGGGTCACACATGTGGGGATTTTGCTCGCACCTGCGACCAAAGGCTCGTAGGTGCGGGCACACCAGATCTGGTGCACCAACAACTCCGTTGACGTTCTAACTCAACTTGTGCATCTTCCGAATGGCACCCAAGCCTTCGGGGCTCCAAACCAAACATGCACACAAGTCTAAAAACATTATACGGACTTGCTCGTGCAATCAAATCGCCAAAATAACACCTAGAACTTCGAATTTAGCCCCACAACTTATAAATTTCTCAAGAACACTTTAAAAATTACTATTTTCTCAACTAAAGGTTTGAATCACGTCAAGTCAGTTCTGTTTCTTACCAAATTTCACAGATAAGGTATAAATATCATAACTGACCTGTACCGAGCTCCGGAACCAAAATACGGGCCCGATACTAACAAGATCAAACATTAAGCAAATTCTTTAAAATCATAAATTTCCAGTCTTTCAATTTTAGTCAAAAATTCATATCTCGAGTTAGGGACCTCGGAATTCATTTTCGGGCATACGCCTAGGTGCCATATTTTACTACGGACCCACTGGGACCGTCAAAGCACGGGTCTGGTTCCGTTTACTCAAAACGTTGACCAAAGTCAACTAAAAATCATTTTAAGGCCAAAAATCATTGTTTCTTCAATTTTCCACATAAAAGCTTTTCGGAAACACGTTCGGACTGTACACGCAAATCGAGGAGGGTAAAAATGAGATTTCTAAGGCTAACGATCACAAAATTGAGTTCTAAAATAGAAGATGACCCTTTAGGTCATTACATGGAATTATGGACAATTGAAGGTATGCGCACCACACCATTATTGTGCGGCCGCGAGAGCCAAAGTGCGTCCGCATTCACTAATATGCAGACTACAGAAGAAAAGATTCAGAGAGCCTTGAAGTGAAGCTGTGCGGACCGCACGATTATTGTGCGGCCGCAGAAGCCAGTGTGCGGCCGCATTCACAAATGTGCGGTCCGCAGAAGCAATTCCAAGTCCCAGCCCAAGTCAAGTGTGCGGTCCGCACAACTAGATGAAGTGCGGCTGCATCTCACTTTTATGCGACCGCAGAAGGCACAGTTGACCAGTCAAGCTCAGAATGCAAACCACACTTAGAATTATGTGGCCGCACAACCTCCGTAGGGGCATTTTGTCTGATACTTTCAGCTTAGTATAAATAGGACTTTTGTCATTTTTAGGTGATGTTTTGTTTGGGTAGAGCACCTGAGCCGTTTTTTTACTGCTTTAAGTAATTTTGTACTAGATTTGTCTCCAAACATTAGGTTTTCTTCCCATAATTATTATGGATTCTATCTTAATTTCTTCTTTACTTTCTGCATTTTTCATGAGTAGCTAAATTTCTAGCTAGGGTTGTGACCCAAACCTAGTGTGGGTATTTAATGGGTGTTTGAATTAGGGCTTGTTTGTGATTGGGTTAGTGATATTTATCCTAGTTCTTTCTTGAATTCAAGAATTAATGGTTGCAAACATTGATTCATGCCTAATTGATTTAGTCTGTACTTGAGAAAGAGAGACTAAGTCTAGAAAAACTTGGCTAGCAAGAAATTGGGATAAACTCAAGAAATAGATAGCCCCAATTAAAGGGTTGAGTCTAGAGATAGTAAGACCCGACTTGAGAATTTATCACTTGTTTTGTGCAATATCGGTTTGGACTTGAGAAAGCCAAATTGGGAAAAATCACTCAAACTACCGAGAGGTATAGAGTGAGTATTCGAGTGTGATTCCTATTACAACCCCGACCAATCAAACTTGTCGTAGAGTTTACAACCCATTTGGTCACCACCTAGGTGGAAGTCACGACCCACGACCCTAGATCCTTTTATCATTTGAAAAACAACTCAAAATCAAAAATATTGTCTCTTAGTTTTATAATTACAAACAATAGAACAAAGTAGCAGTAGAACAACAAACAAGAATGTGGAAGTGTAATTTAGGACAAATCATACAATCAGACTAAATATATACATAATCCCTATTCTAACTCCCTGTGGATTTGATCCTAACCTATGTTGGGTTTATTATTACATCGACCGCCTCACTACCTAATTGTGCTGTGAGTTTGGCCGAGATCAGAGCCTAAACTCGACGAAGGAGTGACGAGGCTACGGCGGGTCACCCACAATATAGCCCGTATGTAGTATATATATATAATAAAAGCAGAAAAAGGAAGACATAATAGAATAAAGCAGTAACTTGTAAGAAATAACTACAATTATTAGAACTAATTCAACGATGTTCAAATACTACCAATCCCTAAGCACAATTAAGACCACCATACAACTAAGACAGCTCAAGGAAAGCATAAACACATAGATTGTTGCGGCGTGCAACCCAATCCCACCGTACATATCCTATTCCTCCCTTATTAACTCATAATAGCATAACAACAGAATATAAATAAAAGTGTTGCAGCGTGCAACCCAATTCCACCATATCACAATAATCACAATCACAGTTCTCCCTTATTCCACCAAACAATCCACCCTTATTACACCTATTTCGGTGTGCAACCTGATCTCACCGTACAATATAAATTCACCCTTATTCCTCCTCAATATGTCACCCTTATTCCACCTGGCCGTGCAACCCGATCCCACCATATCAATATTAATTACTCAATATGTACAGAAATTTCACAGTTCAAATCACAAAACCCTTCACAATGTTTTAACTTCAAACCGAAAAAAATAGGAAGTTTGTATACCACGAAAGATTCACATAAGTGATACTACACAGTGAGATCAATTCAAAATATACCAAAAAAGTACGGATAAACCAGCTTAAGCAATTAATAGGAGATAATGAAACTAAATAAGGACTAATACCATTAACTGAGGGAAACGATATCTAACAAGTAGCAATTAGGCATGGAAATACAAGTAAAGCATAGAGAAGTTATGGTAGGGAAAAAAACAATATGAGAAGAACGGGAAAGAAACAGGCAAACAGATAAATTGGTGGCACATAAGTACTCGTCACCTCACATATACTCCGCTCATATGAATTTCATATAGAAAATAGGTCGAGAGTTCCTAATCCCTCAAGTCAAGGTTAGACACAACACTCACTTGCTCCACATGCCACTTAATGCTCAATTACAACTTTTCCTCTAGAATCCAGTTCCAAACCACTCGTATATATTCTCAAACGACTCAATAATATCAAATATTGCTAAAGAAACCAATTACAATGCATAAATTTAGATTTCTCAAGTTTCCCTCCAAAAGGTCAAAAATCGACCCCGGAACTCGCTTTGTCAAAACCCGTAGTTAGGACCAAAAGCCTTTCAACCATTCACCCTCGAGCCCGATTATGTAATTTGTATTGAAATTCGACCCCAATTTGAGGTCTAAATTCCAATTACGCAAAAATCCCTAATTCTACCCAAACCCCCAATTTCTACCATAAAAATCCTAGATTTTAGGTTAAAAATTCATGAAATGTAATGGGTAATTGAAAGAAAGTAGGTTAGAGTCACTTACAAAAAAATTGGGGAAGAAGAAGTCTTGGAAAAATCGCCTCTAAGGTTTTAGGTTTTGAAACTTTGAGAAGTGAACTAAAAATCCCGTCCAAGAATCATTTTGATTAGTTGCAGGTGTTGCATTTACGGGGTTCGCAAATGCAAAGAACCTATCACAAATGCGAAGGTCTCCTCATTCCTTCTATCTTCGCAAATGCAAAGAAAACCTCGCAAATGCGACCATGTGATCGCAAATGCGATCTCTGCCTTCCACCGCCCCAGTTAGCAATTGCAAAGATATGTTCGCAAAATGCGAAAACTACAAGGTCCGGCTATTCTTCGCAAATGCGAGAAATATATCACAAATGAGATAAATATATCGCAAATGCGGAACATGCAGTGGTCACAATTATGATGTCTGATCTCGCAAATGCGAGATCAAAGGCCTGTACTAGATATTGCAACACCAGCTATGTTCTAAGTCCAATTTTCACTCCGTAGCCTATCTGAAACTCACCCGAGCCCTGGGGGGCTCCAAACCAAACATGCACACAAGTTTAAAAATAGCATACGAACTTGCTCGGGCAATCAAATCTCCAAAATAACACCTAGAACTACGAACTGAACACCAAATCACATGATATTTTCAAGAAAACTTTGAAATTCCTATTTAAAAACCGGACGTCCGAATCACGTTAAACCAACTCCGTTTTTCATCAAATTTCACAGACAAGTCATAAATATGGTATTGAAACTATAACGGGTTTCGGAACCAAAAGACTGACCCGTAATCCAAAAAGTCAAACTTTGGTCAAACACTTCAATTTCATTAAGCTTTCTACTTTCAAATTTCAAAATAGTCCGGAATACCGGTACCGTCAGAACACGAATCCGGGTCTGTTTACCAAAAATATTGACCGAAGTCAACTCAAATGAGGTTTTTTGGTAAAATTTCTTATTTTTATCAGTTTTTAACATAAAAGCTTTCCGGAAAGACGTCCAGACTGCAAACGCAAATCGAGGAAGGCTAAAACATGACTTTTAAAAGTTTCGGATCACATAATTAGGTTTAAATAATAAGATGAACTATCGGGACATCACATTCTCCACCTCTAAAATAATAGTTCATCCTTGAACGAACATAGAAAAGTACTTGAACTGGTGAATAGGTGGCAATATCTACCCCGCATGTCCGACTCGGACTCCCAAGTAGCTGCCTCGACGGGATAACCTCTCCACTGCACTTAGACTGAATGATAACTCTTTGACCTCAACTGACGAACCTTCCGGGCTAGAATAGCCACCGGATCCTCTTCGTAAGTCAAATCTTTGTCCAACTGAACAAAGCTGAAATCTAACACATGGGACGTATCACCGTGATATTTTCGGGGCATGGACACATGGAACGCCGGATGAATTGCTGATAACCCTAGAGGCAACACCATCCTGTAATCCTCCTCTCCTACTCTTCGATAATCTCAAAAGGTCCGATATACCTAGGGCTCAGCTTTCCCTTATTTCCAAACCTCATGACACCCTTCATGGGTAATACCCGAAGCAACACTCTCTCCCCCATCATGAATGCAACATCACGAACTCTACGGTCGACATAACTCTTCTTCCTGGACTGAGCTATGCGAAGTCGATCCTAAATAATCTTGACCTTATCCAAGGCATCCTGTACTAGATATGTACCCAATAACCGATCCTCCCCAAGCTCAAACCACCCAACTTGCGACCGACATCGCCTACTGTATAATGCCTCATAGGGAGCCATCTGAATGCTTGACTGGTAGATTTTATTGTAGGTGAACTCTGCAAGGGGAAAGAACGAATCCCACGATCCTCCGAAGTCTATAACACATGCGCGAAGCATATACTCCAAAATCTAAATGGTGCGCTCGGACTGTCCGTCCATCTAAGGATGAAACGCTGTGCTCAGCTAAATACGCGTACCCAACTCACGCTTTACTGCCCTCCAGAAGTGCAAGGTGCACTGTGTACCTCGATCAGAAATGATAGACACGGGAACACCGTGAAGACGGATGATCTCGCAGATGTAAATCTCTGCCAACCCCTTCGAAGAATAGGTAACTGCCACAGGAATGAAGTGCGCTGACTTAGTCAGCCTATCCATAATGATCCAAACTACATCGAACTTCCTCTGAGTCCGTAGGAGTCCAACAACAAAATCCATAGTGATACGCTCCCACTTCCACTCAAGAATCTCTATCTGCTGAAGCAGACAACCGGGTCTCTGATGCTCATACTTCACTTGCTGAAAACTTAGGCAGCGAGATACATATGCAACTATATCCTTATTCATCTTCCTCCACCAATAATGTTGCCGCAAGTCCTGATACATTTTTGTGGCACGCGGATGAATAGAATACCCGGAACTGTGGGTCTCCTCAAGAATCAACTCACAAAGTCCATCAACATTAGGCACACAAACGCGACCTTGAATCCTCAAGACTCCGTCATCTCCAACATTAACCTTATTGGCACCACCGTGCCGCACTGTGTCCCTAAGGACCAACAAATGAGGGTCATCATACTGCCGATCTCTGATACGCTCAAACAAGGAAGACTGAGCGACTGTGCAAGCTAGAACACCACTGGCTCTGAAATATCCAACCTCAAAAACTAGTTGTCCAAAGTATGAACATTTGATGCTAGCGGCCTCTCACCGATTGGAATAAACGCGAGGCTTTCCATACTCGCTGCCTTCCTACTCAATGCGTCGGCCACCACATTGGCCTTCCCAGTATGATACAAGATGGTGATATCATAGTCTTTCAATAGCTCCAACCACCTCCTCTGCCTCAAATTGAGATCCTTTTTCTTGACAAAATACTGAAGGCTCCGATGATCCGTGAAAACCTCACACGACACGCCATAAAGACAGTGCCTCCAAACCTTCAATTCATAAAATATGGCCGCCAACTCTACATCATGGACATGGTAATTATTCTCATGAACCTTCAACTTCTGTTACGCATATGCAATCACCCTGCCCTCCTGCATCAATACTGCACCGAGCCCAACATGGGACGCATCATAATATACCGTGTAAGATCCTGAACCTATGGGCAATATCAACACGGGTGTTGTAGTTAAAGTAGTCTTGAGCTTCTGAAAGCTCGACTCACACTCGGCTGACCATCTGAATGGGGCACCCTTCTGGGTCAACCTGGTCAACGGGGTTGCTATAGATGAAAACTCCTCCATAAATCGACGGTAATAGCCTGCCAAACCCAAGAAACTTCTGATCTCCGTGGCTGAAGTGGGTCTAGGCCAGTTCTGGATTGCCTCAATCTTCTTAGGATCTACCTGAATGCCCTCTGCTGATACAACGTGCCCCAAGAAGGCGACTGAATCCTACCAAAACTCGCACTTTGAAAATTTAGCATACAACTGGCTGTCTCTCAGAGTCTGAAGCACAATCCTAAGGTCCTGCTCATGCTCCTCTCGACAGTGGGAGTAGATCAAGATGTCGTCAACAAACACAATCATAAAGGAGTCCAAATAAGGCTTGAACACTCGGTTCATCAAATCCATGAATGCTGCTGGGGCATTTGTCAACCCAAAGGACATCACTAGAAACTCATAATTCCCATACCGAGTCCGAAAAGATGTCTTAGGGACATGAGATGCCTTAATCCTCAACTGATGGTAGCCAGATCTCAAATAAATCTTCGAAAACATCTTGGCACCCTGAAGTTGATCAAATAAGTCATCAATCCTCGGCAATGGATACTTGTTCTTGATGGTGACTTTATTCAACTATCGATAATCTATACACATCCTTATCGATCCTTCTTTCTTCTCCAAAAAACACACCAGTGCACCCCAGGGCGAGACAATAGGCCTAATGAAGCCCTTATGAAGAAAATCTTGCAACTGTTCCTTCAATTCTTTCAACTCTGCCGGGGCCATGCACTATGGCGGAGTGGAAATGGCTTGAGTGCCCAGAGCCAAATCAATACAGAAATCAATATCCCTGTCGAGTGGCATCCCCGACAATTTTACGGGAAACACCTCTAGAAACTCACAGACAACTGGAACTGAATCCATGTAAGGAACCTCCGCGCCAGAATCGCAAACATAAGCCAAATAAGCTAGACAACCGTTCTCGACCATACGTCAAGCCTTCATATAAGAGATAACTCTGCTGGTAGAATGGCTAGGAGTCCCCATCCACTTTAATCGAGGCAACTTTGGCAAGGCTAAGGTCATCGCCTTGGCGTGACAATCCAATATAGCGTGATAAGGTGATAGCAAATCCATACCCAATATAACACCGAAATCAACCATATCAAGGAGTAGAAGATCTACCCTAGTGTCAAGACTCCCAATAGTGACCACACACAAACGATAAACGCGATCTACAACAATAACATCTCCCACAGGTGTGGACACATATACAGGGGAACTCATAGAATCACAAGGCACAACCAAATATGAAGCAAAATAAGATGACACATAGGAGTAAGTAGACCTCAGATCAAATAGAACTGAAGAATCTCTACTCCAAACTGAAACAGTACCTGTAATAACAACATCGGATGACTCAACCTCATGCCTAGCTGGAAAAGCACAACATCGTGGCTGGGCCCCACCACTCTGAACCACGTCCTTGGGACGACCTCTAGTTGGCGGGCCTCCACCACTAACTACCTGACCTCTACCTCTAACAGTCTGGCCCCTACCTCTGGCTGCCTGACCTCTGCCTCTGGCTGGCTGATTAGGCGGTGCAACAACTGGTGTCGGAACTATCGTACGAGAACCCTGATGTTGTGGTAGAGCACCCAATAATCTCGGACAGGTCCTCCTGTTATGCCCATAACCACCATACTCGAAACATCTATCCTGGTACTGTGGCGGCGGAAGCTCAGACTGACCCGAACAGGCCAGATGACCACGATAATATCTCTGAATAGGAGGTGCACTGATAGGAGCTGGTGGTGAACTATAGGCTGGCTATCCAGAATGAGGCACATAAGGACCCCGACTCCCTGAAGCACCATGGGATGCCTGAAGCACTGAATGAAACGGCTTGGGAGGATGGCCTCTACCAAAAGTACCCCTGTCTCCAGATGAGGCACTGCTAAAGCCACCGGAATGACGAGGTGTCTTACAGACCCCTGACCTCCCTGTTCAAGAACCATCTCGACTTGCCTGGCGACATTGGCAGCCGCTTGAAAAGATATCTCACTCCCAACCTCCTTAGCCATGTGCAATTTAATAGGCTGATCAAGTCCCTCAATAAACCTCCTCACCTTCTCTCTCTCGGTAGGAAACAGAAGAAGAGCATGACGGGCCAAATCCATAAAATGGGTCTCGTATTGAGTAACAGTCATACTACCCTACTGGAGACGCTCGAACTGAGGACGATGCTCCTCTCTCAATGTGATAGGCAGAAAATTCTCTAGGAAGAGCTGAGAGAACTGGTCCCAAGTAAGAGCAGGCGATCCAGCTGGTTTGAACAACAAATAATTTCTCCACCATTTCTTGGCGGAACCAGTCATCTGAAATGCAACAAAGTCGACCCCATTGGTCTCCAATATACCCATGTTCTGAAGCACCTCATGACATCTGTCGAGATACTCCTGGGGATCCTCTGAAATAGCACCACTAAAATGAACTGGGAAGAGTTTGGTAAACCTGTTCAATCTCACAAAGCCTCAGAAGACATAGCTGACCCAACATCGGTCTGTGCCGCAACAACCAGCTGAACTACTTCGACTGGATGAGCTTCTGGAGTTTGATACTGGGGAGCCATCTGGTCCAGAGTATGAGTAGCAGGAGTCTAGGCTTCTCCTCCTTCCTGATAGACAGTTGGTGCCATGGGAAATGTGCTAGTCTGGGCCACACTCTCCATAAGGCCAAGCAAACAGACTAAAGCATCCTAAAGCACTGGGGTGGCAATGAACCCCTCCGGGACCTGAGCTGGTCTGCAGGAACAGTCTGGGCTGGAACCTCCTTGTCGAACTCTACCTGAGGCTCCACTGTTGGGGCTGCTGCTCGGGCTCTAGGCTGAGCCCTGCCCCTGCCTCGGCCTCTGGATCGGCCTCGGCCTTGACCTCTAGAACGGCCTCGGCCTCGACCTCTGCCTCTCGTAGGATCTGCTACTGGAGGCTCTAGCTGCTGCTCAGCTGAATAAAAGGTACGCATTCTTGCCATCTGCGATAGAACAAGAGTTGAAGAGTTCAATCAGTATTGAAACAAAATCGCACGACAGATAAGAATAGAAGTCAAATTTGTTCCTAAACTTCATACCCTCTGGGAGATAAGTACAGACGTCTCCGTACGATTCCCTAGACTCTACTAAGCTTGTTCGTTAATTGTGAGACCTAGGCAACCTAGTACTCTGATACCAACTTGTCACGACCCAGAATTCCCACTATCGGGACCGTGATGGCGCCTAACATTACACTTGCTAGGCAAGCCATGTTAGAGAATCATTAGCCAATTCCTTTACATTTTCAGCAATTAATAACAAATAAGCTATAAAGAGTGAAAATGAACACATAAATAGATATATATATATAATAACTACAATATATATATATATATATATATACTACCTAGAATCTCGAGTCACAATCCACGAACTTCTAAGATTTTTACTAAAATTAACTATCTGAAAGAAATACAACTGTTTTGGAAATAGAAGAAACAGTAAAATGAATGGTATAGAAGAGGATGCCAGGGCCTGCGGATGCCGGAAGGTCTACCTTGGGTCTCCTATCAGGTGGATCCTACAGCCAACCTCGCGATCAGCTCGGATCAGCTCCAAAATCTGCACAGGAAGTGCAGAGTGCAGTATCAGTACAACCGACCCCATGTACTGGTAAGTGCCGAGCCTAACCTCGACGAAGGAGTGACGAGGCTACGGCGGGTCACTCACAATGTAGCCTCTATGCAGTATATATATAATAAAAGCAGAAAAGGAAGACAAAATAGAATAAAGTAGTAACTTGTAAGAAATAACTACAGTTCTCAAAAGTAATTCAATGGCGTTCAGATACTACTAATCCCTAAGTACAATTAAGACTACAACTAATACAACTCAGGGAAAGCATAAACACATATATTGTTGCGGCGCGTAACCTGATCCCACCATACATATCATATTCCTCCCTTATTTCCTCATAATAGCATAACAACAGAATATAAATAATATGTTGCAACATGAAACCCGATCCCACCATATCACAATAATCACAATCACAGTTCACCCTTATTCTACCAAACAATCCATCCTTATTACACCTGTTGCGGCGTGCAACCGATCCCACCGTACAATATCAATTCACCCTTATTCCTCCTCAGTATATCACCCTTATTCCACCTGTTGCACCGTGCAACCCGATCCCTCCATATCAATATTAATTACTCAATGTACAAAAATTTCACAGTTCAAATCACAAAACCCTTCACAATGCTTTAACTTCAAACCGAAATAAATAAGAAGTTTGTATACCACGAAAGATTCACATAAGTGATACTACACAGTGAGACCAATTCAGAATATACCACAAAATTACCGATAAACCAGCTTAAGAAATTAATAGGAGATAATGAAACTACGGAAGGACTAATACCATTAACAGAGGGAAACAATATCTAACAAGTAGCATTTAGGCATGGAAATACAAGTAAAGCATATAGCATTTATGGTAGGGAAAGAAACAATATGAGAAGAACGGGAAAGAAACAGGCAAACAGATAAATCGGCGGCGCATAAGTACTCGTCACCTCACATATACGCCGCTCACATGAATTTCATATAGAAAATAGTTCGAGGGTTCCTAATCCCTCAAGTCAATATTAGACACAACACTTACCTTGATCCACATGCCACTCAATGCTCAATTACAACTTTTCCTCTAGAATCCACCTCCAAACCACTCGTATCTATCCAAAAATGACTTAATAATATCAAACATTGCTAAAGAAACCAATTACAATGCATACATTTAGATTTCCCAAGTTTTCCCCCAAAAAGTCAAAAATCGACCCCGGGCCTGCTTGGTCAAAACCCGAGGTTCGGACAAAAATCCATTCACCCATTCACCCTCGAGCCCGATTATGTAATTTGTTTCAAAATCCGACCTCAATTCGAGGTCTAAATTCTAATTATGCAAAGATCCCTAATTCTACCCAAACCCCCAATTTCTACCATAAAAATCCTAGATTTTAGGTTGAAAATTCATGAAATGTAATGGGTAATTGAAAGAAAGCAGGTTAGAGTCACTTACCAGCAAATGGGGAAGAAAAAGTCTTGGAAAAATCGCCTCTAAGGTTTTAGGTTTTGAAAATTTGAGAAGTGAACTAAAAATCCCGTCCAAAAATCATTTTGATAAGTTGCAGGTGTCGCATTTGCGACCTGGCGTTCGCAAATGTGATCCTCGCAAATGCAAAGAACCTATCGCAAATGTGAATGTCTCTTTATTCCTTCTATCTTCACAAATGTGAAGAAAACCTCACAAATGCGAGCCTGACCCTTTCGCAAATTCGACCATGTGATCGCAAATGCGATCTCTGCCTTCCCGCGTCCCAGTTCGCAAATGCGAAGATATGTTCGCAAATGCAAAAACTATAAGGCCCGGCTATTCTTCGCAAATGCGAGAAATAGCTTGCAAATGCAGAACCTGCAGTGGTCGCAATTGTGATGCCTGATGCGAGATCAGAGGCCTGCACCAGATATTGCAACAACAGCTATGTTCTAAGTCTAATTTTCATTCTGTAGCCTATCCGAAACTCACCGAGCCCTCGGGGATCCAAACCAACATGCATACAAGACTAAAAACATCATATGAACTTGCGCGTGCGATCAAATCCCCAAAATAACACATAGAACTACTAATTGAACACCAAATCACATGAAATTTTCAACAAAACTTTGAAATTCCTATTTTCACAATCGGATGTCCGAATCACGTCAAACCAACTCCATTTTCATCAAATTTCACAAACAAGTCAAAAATATGGTATTGGACCTATACCAGATTCCGGAGCCAAAAAACGGACCCGTTATCCAAAAATTCAAACTTTGGTCAAACACTTCAATTTCATTAAGGTTTAAACTTTCAAGTTTCGACATAGTCCAATTTCTCGGGCTAGGGACTTCTGATTTCGATTCTGGGCATACACCCAAGTCCAAATCACGATACGGACCCACCGGGACCGTCAGAACACGAATCCGAGTCCGTTTACCAAAAGTGTTGTCCGAAGTCAACTCAAATGAGGTTTTTAGACAAAATTTCTTATTTATATAAGTTTTTAACATAAAAGCTTTTCGGAAAGACGCCCGGACTGCGCATGCAAATCGAGGAAGGCTAAAACATGACTTTTAAAGGTTTTAGATCACAGAATTAGGTTTAAATCATAAGATGACCTATCAGGTCATCACATTCTCCACCTCTAAAACAACCGTTCGTCTTCGAACGGACATAGGAAAGTACATGAACTGGTGAATAGGTGGGGATATCTACTCCGCAAGTCTGACTCGGACTCCCAAGTATCTTCCTCGACGGGTTGACCTCTACACTGCACTCGGACTGAAGGATAACTCTTCGACCTCAACTGACAAACCTGTCGGGTTAGAATAGCCACAGGCTCCTCCTCGTAAGTCAAATCCTTGTCCAACTGAACAGAGTTGAAATCTAACACGTGGGACAGATCACTGTGATATATTCGGAGCATGGATAGATGGAATACCGGATGAACTACTAATAACCCCGGAGGCAATGCCAGCCTGTAAGACACCTCTCCCACTCTCTCGAGAATCTCAAAAGGTCCGATATACCTAGGGCTCAGCTTGCCCTTCTTTCTAAACCTCATGAAACCCTTCATGGGTGATACCCGAAGCAACACTCTCTCCCCCACCATGAATGCAACATCACGAACTCTACGGTCGGATAACTCTTCTGCCTGGACTGAGCTGTGCGAAGTCGATCCTGAATAATATTGACCTTATCCAAGGCATCCTGTACTAGATATGTACCCAGTAATCAAGCCTCCTTTGGCTCAAACCACCCAACTTGCGACCGACACCGCCTACCATATAATGCCTCATAGGGAGCCATCTGAATGCTCGACTGGTAGCTATTTTTGTAAGCGAACTCTGCAAGGGGCAAGAACGAATCCCACGATCCTCCGAAGTCTATAAAACATGCGTGGAGCATATCCTCTAGAATCTGAATAGTGCGCTCGGACTATCCGTCCTCTGAGGATGAAACGTTGTGCTCAACTCAACCTGCGTACCCAACTCACGATGTACTTCCCTCCAGAAGTACGAGGTGAACTGCGTACCTCGATCAGAAATGATAGACACGGGCGCACCGTGAAGTCAACTCAAATGAGATTTTTAGGCAAAATTTCTTATTTTTATTAGTTTTTAACATAAAAGCTTTTCGGAAAGACGCCCGGACTATGCAAGCAAATCGATGAAGGATAAAACATGAATTTTAAAGGTTTCGGATCATATAATTAGGTTTAAATCATAAGATGACCTATCGGGTCATCACAACAATAGTTTACGTTTAGTTCAAAGCTTCAACAAGTCAATAAAAAGATTTTAAAAATGCCTTGGAGCAACTTTGAATTGATAGTGTAGTTGGCAACTGAAAATGCAAAAAGCTACTTCAATTGGCGACATACAACACCTCTTTTAGTTGCGAACGTATTAAGTCACCACAGAAGGTTGTCAGGAAATGCAAGGCGCCACTACAATTAGCGACCTCTTTTAGCGGCGACGTTGGTAGTCGCCACAGAAGGTTGTCACTGAAATGTTCACCAAAAACTTTATTTCATCTTGTGCTCTAATAGTAATAAAGATGAAAATGAGTAGATTTCTTTTTAAAGTGTTACATTTCTCATAAGAAAATATTTGGCTAATCTAAACTATTTTTATTTTATTTTTTCTTACATATATTTTTTGTGAAAGTTTTCCACCAAGGGTTGGACCAATGTGAACGTGCGTCCGCTCCTATTGCATTATTTTAATATTTTATTAGTATATTTTGTGGCCATCACAATCATCAAAAATAGTAAGCAAATGCGCCACAAAATGAATTTTAGGTATATATAGCACCACTTTTGGTGACGACTACAGAGGCTAGTAGAGTAATTCAAAAAAGAATTGGTAGTTGAGTAATTCAAAAAGGAAAAGAGAAAGGAAAAGGTCAAATCACTCTATGGGACACTCTTAAACTCAGTAAATTTGATATATATATATATATATA
>ML410110.1:0-45868 GCA_005239525.1 Nicotiana knightiana | reverse complement strand
ATGTTAATACCCCATACTTCTTTAAGCACAATTACATCAAGAGTCACCACATATATTTTTCTTTCACAGCAATATAACTATTTATTTTCTATATTTTTTTTTCTTTTTCTCAAGTGACTCTTACTTTTTCGAACAGTGCACCTTTCTCCGCATTTCAATTATTCCCCTCAAAAACCAACCTACCACCCCACACTTTAACTTTTCCATATTTCATCACTTTTTCAGTGCTTACGAGAGGTGACAAGGTTCAAATATATAATTGTTCAAACAAAGGGGTATGGGTTGTAATGTGGCTTGCCAAAGAAACAGGATTATAGGCTCAACGGGGTTAACTACGATACATAACAATTAGGTGGGTAAAATATATATAGCTGGCTCAACAAAGAAATGCCTATATCACTTCCAAGACTGAACAAAACTTCTATTTCGCTTTGCACACACACGGGGCAAGTTCTAGACATCAAATGCAATGCACAGAATAACATACAAACCTCACACACACTTGGCACATAACTCACTCAGGATTGGATCTATCACGACACTCCAGTCAAAGCAGTTAAGCAAATCTTAAGAATTCCTGATTTAAGGTATTTATCCTGGAGTCAAAAAAATTGAGCCTAAGCGTCACAACCAAAGTACTGACTATTCTCAAGGCATTAGCACGTTTCGAGATATTGCTACTATTAAGCCCTTAACCATGTGATTCCTACTCTTAAAAATTAAAAACTACCTACACCCGGTTCAATTAAAAACCCTTGGAAAAGAACCGTGGTCCAAAGAAAAACCAAGGGGGAATTACTACACTACCTAAAACAAAAAATCTTTTTTTTTTGTATTTTCGTTAGACTTACTTCCCTCAAGAGAACTGTCTAAGAGATCCATCTTGGGGAAGAGTCCACATATTTCTAATTTTTTTCTGTTTTGTTCTACCTAAAAGAAAAACTTACTAACAATAAAAGCTAAAACTACTAACAAGAAAGCACACTAAACACAACAAATCACAACAAATATGTACAACACCCCACACTTAAATCATGCAGTGTCCTCAGTGCATCACATATAGACAAAACAAGAAATAAAAGTAAGGTGCAAGAAACTCCCTGATCCAAGTAGCTTCGCCATCCTTTCCATTAGTTTTGCTTCCCCTGCTCCTTCGAGCATCCGCTTGAATCACTTTATGCCTCCACTTTGAACTTATGAATTGGATCCCAAGTTTTGAATCTGCTCTATGATCATGCTCCTGGGGTGGTGGAACAAATCTGCCTGGCCCAATAAAACAATGTAGTAATCTGCGCTTCTTGGCCTTTCGATGAAATGTGTACTCCCTACTTTCTGGCAAGAAGAATTCCAGAATGTAGGCATCTTGTTCTTTATCCCTCAACTCATCAGGTGGTTCGGATAACTCTATTTGCATATCATCATCCCAACACAATGTGAAAAAATGGTTGGAGTGTGTACCAACATCCTCAACAATAATGACACTAGATTCAACAAAGTATGTATCATCGATGTCCTTGGTTAAATCTAGTATCTTTTCTACCACATCATCATCCTCTGATTTCAGTTCCAACCTGGGTGGTTCTTCAATAGATGGCTTGGCCGGCGGGTTCTCTCTTTCCTCTACGTATAGTGACTTAAACTCGAGAGCCTTTGGCTATTCCCCTTTTTTCTCAAGTCCTAACACCCAATCTGCCAGTTCTTCACCGTTCATATCATCTAAATTCATCAAACATTCATCCAAAGGGTCCCCAACAGTCAGGGATGCATCATCTTTTTCTGAGATCACATTCACAACATCAATAAGAGAGCAGTTGGCGAACTCACTAGGTCGCCTCATAGACTTCTGCACGTTGAAAGTGATTTCTTCATCATTGAGCCTCATCTTAAGTTCACCAGTCTCACAATCGATAAGAGCTCTGCCTGTGGCCAAAAATGGCCTTCCCAAGATTATGGGAATTTCCTCATCCACTTTGCAGTCTCATATCACAAAATCAGCAGGAAATACAAACTTCCCCACTTGCACCAATACATCATCCAGAATACCCGACGGTCTCTTCACCGTCCTATTAGTAAGTTACAGCAGCATGGAGGTGGGCCTAGCTCTATCAATCCCCAGTCTTTTATATATGGCCAGCGACATCAGATTAATGCTGGCCCCCAAGTCACATAGAGCTTTGGTGAAAGCTAAGTTGCCAATGGTACAAGGAATTGTAAAACTCCCTGGGTCAGCAACTTTTCAGCAATAGGGCGCGTCACCACCGCACTACAAGTCTGAGTAAGGGTGACAGTAGCCAGATCTTGGAAGTCAACTTTTCTGGACATCAAGTCCTTCATCATTTTAGCGTAACCAGGCATTTCCTTCAACGCATCAATCAATGGGATATTTACCTGTATTTGCTTTAGCATGTCCAAGAACTTTTTGTACTGTTCATCCTTTTGGTATTTGGCCAGCCTCTGAGGGAATGGAGCTGGCGGTCTCTTTTTCCCAGTGATTTGGGACTTTTCTTTCTCAGCCACCACCTCAACTACCGTCTTCTAGGCTATCTCCACTTCTTTTTCAGTCTCACTCTGTGCACTGGGTTCTCCTTCAGTAGGTTGCACTGTTACCTTGGTCAAGTTTATCGTATCATCAAGTTCAATCGGCATGGGTACTAGTGTCTTGGCCTGCCTGCTTTCACGATCTCTCTCCAGTTCCAAGTTTAAGTCTCTGCCACTGCGGAGAGTCACTGCCATCAGTTGCCTTGGGCCCTGGTCCATATGGTTTACCTGAGTATCTGCTGGTAAAGTTCCAGGAGGACGATTGTTCACTACCATAGATATTTGCCCCAACTGTACTTCAATATTTTTAATATCTGCATCAGGTGCATCTACTCTCTCACTGATTTTGGCATTTTACCCAATAACCTGCTGCATCATAGCTTCTAACCTAGAAAACCCATCTTCTTGCATTCCCCCCTGTAGATGCTGAGGAGGGTAGTATGCTTGTTGTTGATTCTGATGGTTATAACCTTGTGGCCTCTGATACGGTGCTGCATTACCTTGTAGTCCCCTGACACCCATATTTCCACTGTTCTGTTATTGGTGGGGTGGTCTATATGGTTGAACTTGCTGACCCCAGTTCTGCCCCCCTTGTCTCTGGCTTCCATAATTCGACACATAATTCATATTTTATGGATAAGGAGGGTGATGACATTCTGCATTCCAGTGATTACCAAGTGGTTGACTAATGCAAGATGTGCATAAGCCCCCATTGGTTGTGTCTACGATGTGTACCTGCTGCTTTTGTGCTGATTCTTCCACCTTCTTAGTAAGTATACTCATCTGTGTTATCAAGGTGGGCACGTTCTCTGCAATAGAATAAGATGGATCGAATGGCACTGAGTGAACTACAGGAGTAATGGGTGCATTCCTTGTTGTCCATCCTGAATTCTGTGCCATTTTATCAAGTAAGATTTGACTTTCTCTCCATGTTTTGCTCAAGAATGCTCCACCAGCCAAAGCATCAACGTTTGCTTTAACAGTATCAGCCAAACCCACATAAAAATGCTGCCCCAACATTTGCTCTGGAATACCATGATGTGGACAGATAACCAGCATCCCCTTAAATCGTTCCCATGTCTCTTGTAGTGTTTCAACTGGTTTCTGTCGGAAGCTCAAGATTTCATCAATTTGTTGAGCAATTTTGTTGGGTGGATGAAACTTGTTCACTAACTATTTAACTAACTCCTCCCATGTGGTAATGGAATTGATGGGGAGTGAGTTTAGCCAAGTCTGGGCAGCGCCAGTCACTGAGAATGGAAACAACAACAGTTTTATTGCCTCCTGAGTGACGTTTGGCTGCCTCTGTGTTTTGCAAATTGACAAGAAGTTTTTCAAATGCTGCTGGGGGTCTTCGATGTATGACCCTGAGAATAGCCCTTTGTT
Source organism: Nicotiana knightiana (assembly GCA_005239525.1). Lineage (NCBI taxonomy): Eukaryota > Viridiplantae > Streptophyta > Magnoliopsida > Solanales > Solanaceae > Nicotiana > Nicotiana knightiana. The sequence continues at coordinate 41,944 of ML410110.1, read as the reverse complement.
ATGCAATAAGTGCGGCATATTATTTAATATCTGGAAGGACTCGGCCTGTATCTGAGGGACCAGTATCGCAGTGGCCAAATTCTCAGTTGTGGGTTGTGCCCAGTCATATAAGGGAGACTCTGCCCCTATTTGAGCGACTGGGTCTACCACATCATCTCCATTATTGTTCCGGTTGTGTGAATCTTCCATCTCGGTTTCAATTTGTTAAATTTGTGGTTGATGTTTGGTTTTCCGATTGGTCCGGTTTAGGGCCTTGAAAACTTTCTCAGGGTCTGATAAGGCTTCAACTACTTCACCAGTCCTCGATGAGTTTCTAAGCATGCACCTGCAACACGTTAGCAAACGTTAAACTTTCAATGTAAAAACAAAAATTTAAGGAAAATTGACTATATTTCAGAATTTTGTATTTCTTCCAACTCAATTGATAATACCGTTAATTCCCCGGCAACGGCGCCAAAATTTGATCACGCTCAACTATGTCTAATAAAAGACTAAACGGGCGTTGCAAATATAATCCGGGGTATTATGCCCAGAGTCGATCCCACAGGGAATTTACGTATCAATCAAGTCTTTAGAATACGCAACTTTTACTCAATCAATTCTCTCAAGACTTTTTAATATAAATTGGTGATGTTTTACTAATTCTACTAACAATAATAATAACTAACAATTACTAACAATGTGTTGTAAACAATTATGATAAAGGTCTAAGGCTATGGTTTCCCCCGTTGGTGAATTCCTTCTCGGATACTTCGTATAGTTTGATTAGTTGTCTCTATCAATCATTAACACTCTATCTACCATAAATCTCTCTCAAGCAATTATGATAATTTACTAGACGCACTCTCTCAACTTATGCTAGTTAGATTGCATTACAGTTCACTTTAGATTGCACCCGAGGTATCGTTATCTCTAATCCAACCTCTAAACCCTCGGTTATGACTTTCGTCTATACTCTGGGAGTGGTGTTGTTCAAACAACTACCTAAATATGCACTCTCTCTCAAGTAGATACATAATAAATAGGAACAGCTAATTGAGGGCCTTTCAATCAACTACAACAAGAACGTAGTTGAACAAATAGAGATTAATCAACCAATCAAAACTATATTAATAACACAATAAGTTCATCCCCCAACGGGTTCCACCAAAACCCTAGATTAAAGAAATTAGCTAAACATGTTCATAAGAATCAAACCCAAAATAACTTGCATAATTAAACTACAAAGTAATGAATAAAAGCTATAAAAATCAATGTTTGCTTCACTGAGTAATAATCCACAGGTTTTTCTTCACTTCAATGGCTTCCTCCTCTTCAAGTTGTGTTTTTGGGTCTATTTATATGTTTGGGATAAACCCTAAACATGTAGGAGACTTCTATTCCAACCGGAAACACTTAAAACTCTTTAAACTCGGAATTGACCGGACCTCCGGACCCAGGCGTTTGGGCTCAAACGCCCCTTTAAAGCCAGGGAAGACCTGGATTTAGGGCTCTAATGCCCCACTAACGCCAGGCTGACCCTGGCTTTAGGGGCCAAACGCCCCACTAATGCCCGGGTTGGCCTGGCCTTAAGGCCAAAACTCCCGGCTATAGCCCGGGTCACTCCTTTTCGACTCTTGATCGTATTTTCGACGTTCATGCATCCATTTAGCTCGGTTTCCATCTCCAATGCACCTACACATGAAATAGACTCCATTATGCACATAAAAGTGTATTTTTATCATTAACGCACATAAAATGTAAGGCATATAACTTGTTAAACCATGAATTCTAGCCACGCATCAAGCTTCTTGGGCTTAGCAGGGTATTATCATCGATTTGTGGAGGGCTTTTCATCTATCGCAACCCCGATGACCAGGTTGACTCAGAAGAGTGCTCATTTCAGGTGGTCTGATGAGTGTGAGGCAAGCTTTTAGAAGCTCAAGACAGCCTTGACCACGGCACCAGTGTTAGTTTTTCCCACCGATTCAGGACCGTATACCGTGTATTGTGATGCTTCACGGGTTGGGCTTGGTGCAGTGTCGATGCAGGATGGCAAGGTTATAGCCTATGCTTCTCGTCAGTTGAAGATTCATGAGAAGAACTATCCAGTTCATGATTTGAAGCATGCATCTATTGTTCATTCATTGAAGATTTGGAGGCACTATCTGTATGGGGTGCCTTGTGAGGTGTTCACGAACCATAAGAGCTTGCAGTATATGTTCAAACAAAAGGAGTTGAACATGAGGCAGAGGTCAGTCAGTATGGGCAGTCTAGCTTATTTATCATTCGGGGAGCGACCTCTTGCGTTGGATGTTCAGGCTTTAGCCAACCGATTTGTGAGATTGGAGGTTTCTGAGACTGGCAGTGTGTTGGCCCATACCGTGGCCCGTTCTTCATTGTATGATCGTATTCGGGCTAGGCAGTATGATGATCGTTATCTATGTACTCTTAGAGATACGATTCGTCACGGAGGTGCCAAGCAGGTCACAGTGGATGATGAGGGAGTTCTGAGGATGCAGGGCCGTATTTGTGTGCCTGATATTGATGGCATTCGTGAGTTGATTCTTTAGGAGGCCCATAGTTCCCGGTATTCCATCCATCCGGATGCCACAAAGATGTACTAAGACTGGAGGCAACACTATTGGTGGCAGAGGATGAAAAAGGATATTGTAGCTTATGTAGCTCGGTGCTTGAACTATCAGCAGGTTAAGTACGAGCACCAGAGACTGGGTGGTTTGATGCAGCAGATTCAGCTTCCCGAGTGGAAGTGAGAGTGTATCACCATGGACTTTTTAGTTGGACTCCCATGGACTCAAAGGTTGTTTGATGCAGTATGGGTCGTTGTGGATAGGCTGACCAAGTCAGCGCACTTCATCCCAGCATCAGTTTCGTATTCAACAGAGAAGTTGACAAAGATCTATATAAGAGAGATTGCTAGACTGCATGGTGTTCCCATATCCATTATATCAGACCGAGGTACTTAGTTTACCTCCCATTTCTGGAGAGTATTTCAGTGAGAGTTGGGCACACAAATTGATTTGAGCACAACATTTAATCCTCAGACGGACGGACAATCCGAGCGTACTATTCAGATTTTGGAGGATATGTTGCGAGCCTGTGTCATTGACTTTGGTGGTTCATGGGACCAGTTCTTTCCTTTAGCCGAGTTTGCCTACAACAACAGCTATCAGTCGAGCATTCAGATGGCTCCGTATGAGGTGTTGTATGGTAGGCGGTGTCGGTCTCCAGTCGGATGGTTTGAGCCGGGAGAGGCTAGATTGTTGGGTTCTGATTTAGTCCAGGATGCATTGGACAAGGTGAAGATCATTCAGGATAGACTTCGTACAGCTCAGTCCAGGCAGAAGAGTTATGTGGATCGCAAAGTTCGAGATTTGGCATTTATGATAGGAGACCGGGTATTTCTTCGGGTGTCTCCCATGAAGGGTGTGATAAGGTTCGAGAAGAAGGGCAAGTTGAGCCCTAGGTACATTGGCCCATTTGAGATTCTGGATAAGGTAGGAGAGGTGGCCTACAGACTTTCCTTGCCACCTAGTTTGTCAGCCGTGCATGCAGTATTTCACGTATCTATGCTCCAGAGATATATTGCGGATCCATCTCATGTACTTGACTTCAGTGGTGTCTAGTTGGACAAGGATTTGTCTTATGAGGACAAGCCGGTAGCCATATTGGACCGGCATGTGCGACGTTTGAGATCAAAGAGTTATCCTTCGGTTCGTGTTCAGTGGAGAGGTTAGCCTGTTGAGGCAGCTACTTGGGAGTCCGAGTTCGATATGCGGAGCCGATATCCCCACCTTTTCCTCGATTCAGGTACCTTTCTATGTCCGTTCGAGGACGAACGTTTGTTTTAGAGGTGGAGATTGTGATGATCCAAAAGGTCATCCTGTGTAAATTTAGCTAAAATTGTCTTCTGAGGCCTCAAAAGCCTCCGTTAATCTCACCTCAATGTGCGTGCGCATCCCGGGCGCGTAGCTGGGAAAACTTTATGTGAAAATGTGTTAAACAGTTGAATTTATAATAATTAATTGAATAAAGTTGACTTTGGTCAACATTTCTGGTAAACGGACCCAGACCCGTGATTTGACGGTCCTGGAGGGTCCGTAGGAAAATATGGGACCTGGGCGTATGCCCGGAATCGAATTCCGAAGTCCCAAGTCCGAGAAATAAATTTTAAAAAAAAATTGTTTTCTGAAAATAATAAAAACTTTTTGAAAATGAACTTTGATGTGAAATCTGTGTTACCAGGCCCGTATTATGGTTCCGAAGCCTGGAACAGGTTCAATATATGTTATATGAGTTATCTGTAAAATTTGGTAAGAAACAGACTTGGTTTGACGTGTTTCGGATCAAAAATGGAAATTTTGATAGTTTATGAAGTTTGAGGAAATTCTATGGATTTTTGAGTTTAATTCATTATTTTTGATGTTATTTTGGTGGTTTAATTACTCGAATAAGTTCGTAGGATGATTTTGAAGTCGTGTGTATAATTGGTTTTGAGCCCCAAGGGCTTGGGTGAGTTTCGGGTAGGTGTCGGGGGTACTAAAAGGTTGAAAAATTTGGTGTTTTTAGGCTGTCTTCTGGTGTCTGGGCCTTGTGCTATGCGAACGCACAGGTACAAGTGCGAACGTACAACACAGTCCTGGGAGGGGGTGGGGGTTTTCAGTGCGAAAGCACCACTCTGGATGCAATCGTGGAGGGTCCACTAAGGGATACTATGCGAACGCGGGGTGTTAGGTGCGAACGCACAAAGCTTAGTGTGGGCCTGGGGGCTGGGTAGCATTGTTTTGTGCGATCGCGTATAGTCTTTTGAGATCGTGGAGATTTTGGGTAGAGTTAGAGCTTTTCCAATTTTTGGGAATTCAACCTCGTTTTGGGGTCGGACTTCAAAACAAATTGTATATTCGGGCTCGTGGGGGAATGGGTGATCGGATTTTTGTCCGAACCTCGGGTTTGAAAGAATGATGGGAAATGTATAATTAGACTTTGGGATTGAAATATTGAGTCATTATTAATATTATTGAGTTGATTATGCTTAGATACTATCGTTTCAGAGTTGGATTCGAGAGGGAAAGTAGTGCTGGAGGCTTGATTTGCATTTTTGGAGCCGAGGTAAGTGTTTGGCCTAACTTTAGTGAGGGAATAGGTGTTGAGTCGTATGTGCTACTTGTATTATCATGTTCAATGTATATGTGAGGTTATGAGTACCTATGCATTATTTGTCAAGCATGCCCGTGAGTCTAATTGGTGAATTACCTGTTATTATTCCTATATTTATTATGCTTTGAAGTGGTTTCCTTTATAAAGTTGTTGAATTGCTGAGAATATCTATTTAAGTACTTGTGATATGATACTTCAGTCGAGAACTCAATTCATTACGTTATGTACTTGTAAGAGATTGGTTATAGCTGAGTCCCTTGCCGGGCATTGTTATTATTTTGGTTGATGTCTTCCCCTTGCTGGGTGGTTTTTGAAGCGAATTTCATATTGTTGAATTCCTTGCCAAGTTGTTATTTGTTTGCTGATTTGGGTGAGGAAGAGTGTAAAGCACGAAGGGTGATTCCGTGTATTCATATCATTCATTTCATACATTGCATAGTGAGGAAGAGAGTAAAAGCACGAAGGGTGATGCCGTGCCATGATTTATATTGCTTTTATCTACACATTGCATAGTGAGGAAGAGAGTAAAAGCACGAAGGGTGATGTCGTGACATGATTTACATTAATTTTATCTATACATTGCATTGTGAGGAAGAGAGTAAAAGCACGAAGGGTGATGCCGTGCCATTATTTATATTGCTTTCATTTACACATTGCATTGTGAGGATGAGAGTAAAAGCACAAAGGGTGATGACGTGTACATTTTGCTTGAGTTATTATTTCATGTTGTCTTGGTTCGTTTGCATAATCGTTTGTTCAGTTATTCGTATTTTCTTCTCACTTGTTACCCCATTACTTGTCCCTGTATTATCGTGCTTAATTGATTACTCCTTGCTGCCTTCCTTGGTATTTATTATAGAACTATACAGGTAAATTGTTGTTATCGTGTCTAGCCTCGTCACTACTTCGCCAAGGTTAGGCTCGACACTTACTCAGTACATGGGGTCGGTTGTACTGATGCTACACCTGCACTTCTTAATGTTGTGCAGATTACGCAGCCAGACTCGGTGGACATCGTTAGAGGGAGTATCCTTCAGTCCATTTCAGACGACACCGAGGTAGTTCCGCAGGCGTTCGTGGATCTCAGCGTCACTATTTATCTTTCATTCGGTCATCTATGTATTTCCAGACAGATATATCATTTTATTTCAAACTGTTGTCTTTAGCTAAATCTTAGACTGGTTCGTGAGGTTGTGACTCCATTTATGGGTTTTGTACTTAAAGGGATTTCTTCGTTATTTGCTGTTGTTATTTAAACTTTGTTAAGCTTCCGCATTTTATCTCAATTATCTAGTCAGTGTTTATTACTTTCACTTGTTATTAAATCAATTCAGTTAACACGTTGGCTTGCCTAGCGAGTGCAACGTTAGGCACCATCACGGCCTGAAGGTGGGATTTCGGGTCGTGACACCTATCAGCTATGAGTTACTAGATTCCTATTTATGAGTCTTTTGAAGCTTGATCTTGAGTCTTGGTTGGTTCTTCATGCAGACTCCGATCTGAACCTTGATGCTTGCTAGCTGCAGGTGCTAGTTCGTTCTTCTTCGGCTTCTTCGGATCAAGACTGGACATGCAGTGCTCGTGGCTTCAGCCATGTCTTGAGCAGTTCACATCTTTTATTTTCTTATATATTTTTATGCACTTCTTTTTTCTTTTTACGGGAGGTTCATCCAGCAGAGGAGTCAGCCTTCGAATTCAGCGCCAGCCCAGCCAGCTAGGGTTAGAGCTCAATCAGCTAGGGGTCGCCCTAGAGGGGGAGGCCGATCAGGTGGCGGGCAGGCCCGTTTCTATGCACTTCCTGCCAGACCGGATGCTATTGCTTCAGATGCAGTGATCACATGTATTGTCTTTGTTTGCCACATGGATGCCTCTGTATTATTTGATCCTGGTTCCACTTGTTCATACGTGTCATCGTATTTTGCTCATTATTTGGATATGCCCGTGAGTCTTTAGTTTCATCTGTTCATGTATCTACTCCGGTGGGCGACACTATTATTATGGACCGTGTATATCGGTCGTGTGTGGTGACTGTGGGCGGATTGGAGACTAGGCTTGATATATTGTTTCTCAGTATGGTGGACTTCTATGTGATCTTCGGTATGGACAGGTTTTCTCCGTGCCATGCTTTTCTAGATTGTCACGCAAAGACTATTGTTGATACTAAATTTTTCCCAAAATATTTTTAATTGCATATATACCTTCAAAATCATGCATTGGTAGCAATTGGTATTTTTCCATAATTTTTCTACATTTTTATTAATTTGTCCAGTATTTTATTTCCAATAAATAATTATAAAATTGGATTACAAATGATTTCAAAGGCATTTCTTGATTTAATTTATTATTTATGATCCTATTAAGACCAAATTATTCCATAAATATCCAAATCGACACATTTTGGCTATAATTGCAATAACTTTGCAATTATAGCCCATGCATATAATTTTGTACTATTTTTTACCAAAAATTAGTCTTTTGTATTTTGAAATACTAAATAATCATTTTTTTTTCAAATATTTCTATGCATAAAATTCATTTTTATAATTAGTAACTATTTTATAAATTATTTTTAATTAATTTATCTGGAGTTTTTAACAAATAGCCAATTTTTATTTCAATCATAGCCCAAAGATCCCAGGCCCAAAAACTAAATCCTACCTATCCCAATCCGCCCAAATCCTGGTTGTTGATCATTTTTTATCAACAGTCCAGGTTTATTCTTTCCTTAATTAACCTAATGACCTACCCCCCAAACCCCTCATTCCCTCTCACCCTCTCCGCCGTCACCCCTCTCCTTCTCTCTCAAACCCCCTTTGCCCTAACCCTAATCTCCCTTGCCGTGTTCGCTTGCTGTCAACAATGGTGGTTCCTCACCACCCTCAGGTCTCTCATGACTCTCTTATGCCAGTATTACTTGTCTCTAAGGCCCTCAAGGGACGAGGTTCGGTCCACTCACACCTTGGGCCTATTCTTGCCTGTTTCAGGCCGCCATGGCTCGATTTTGAGTAATATCTTTCTATTTTTGCCTAAACATATGGGTTTCTAAGCCGTTATCTTCATTTCTGCATTATTTTTATGAAAACCTACTTTCGTCTCTTGAGCTTCTCATATTTGTACAGTTCCGCGATGGATCGAACTGTTTTTTGCTTCTTTTTATGAAAAACCTTCTTATTTTCAAGTGTCTTTTCATTTCTTCCTGACTAGGGTTTCCTTGAAAATCTTATATTCAAACGTTTTCTGATTTTAAGTGCTTATTTGTTATGTGTTTTAATCGATTATAACTAGTTTATGTTAAACCCCCTAATTTTTGACACTATGTTTGGATTCTGAGTCGATCCGTGTTATTTGATACATAACTCTATTCTGTACTTTGATTCATATGACTTCTCCTTCGTTTAATTTGAATGCCTTATGATTTTACCCTAGTACGTCTCTATTAGGGTTTCTGATTCGATTTCTCGACTGATTTCTGTGTGGTTATGAAATTGTGTTTAGCCTATTTGTTTATTTGTGGAAACCTATATTTTCTTCCCTTAAATCAGTACTATTTTGAATTTCTGATTCACCGATTTGCTCTGTTAAGGATCTGCATGCCTATGTCTTGCCTATTTCTATGATTAGGACCCTAATTAGTCGTTCTTGCCTTATTTGATTACTGTATATTTACTGATTCCTTTACATGATTCTTCTCTTAAATTAGACCCCTGATTTATTTATTCTGAATTTCTTTATTTGGTCTGTTTTGAACTTCTTTCCTTAATTAGACTACTATTATTACTGTTTGGTCAATTGTCCTTAATTAAAGGGGTCTATTCTCAACTCCTTATGTGATTGATTCAGTGATTCCCTTAATTTCCGAGTACTGATTTCCTTTACCTTATTCTGCTCTGCTCTTAATTACTATATATACTCTTCTCTATTCTCACTTCTAAAACACGGACACTAGTTCAAAAACTCTTTCTTCCACTTAAAGCTTTCTGCTCTTTCTTGTTACTTGCTACTTCTATTGAAACTAGCCGGCTGTAAGCCAAGGCTAGTTATTGCATTACACCGCTCTACATTTTGTGTCTACTCTCCTTAACAGGTATGTTTTGATTCAATTCAAGTTCCAAACCCTATATGTTCTGTTACTGCTTTAGTTCACTGATTCCCAGTTTTGTTCTTGTTTACTATTTGGCTATTCAATATGAGCTAGCATGTTTAAATATCTATTTCACTTAGCATATATTAGTTCTTTCCTAATTCAACTTATGATCAGCATGTCTATGAACCTGCCTAGTACCTTTGTAGTATGTCTCAACCTGACTCTACTCCATTTGTGTATGTTTGAATGTTTGTCTATTTGTTTACTCAGTTTCTGGTATGAATCTGTTTTGCAAAAATAATTTGTTACCTCAAGTAGTGCTGATTCTATGCTTAAATCTGTTAGTACAACTATGACCTCAAATGTCTGTTATGAAATTCATATACATGTACTATGTATGCATTATTAGCTATTCCCCAATCTCATAAATTCCTAAAAAAGGCTTCTGTGCTTATTTGTTATGTGTTTCACTGTGTGTGTTGTGTACATCCCCAACTCCCAATACCCCCGTGTGAGTCATGTTGTTAAGTGATCTGTTTGTCCTGAGTTAATGTGCTGTTTGTTTGATTCTTCAAATGTTTACATTGTTCTTGTTCAAACTATTTTACTACTAATCAACTCCTATTCTTCATAAAACCTCTTTACTTAATTGAGTCTTTTTCAATACTGTTTTCATATCAAAACCTTTTCAAAACTATGTCAAACACTCTCACTTTACTCCTAAGTACCTCGGTTCTGCTTCTCCAGTGTGTGTACTGCCTTAGGATCCTTTTGAGATCCCTCTGAACTCTGGCACATTGGGGCTGGCCCTTCCACATAGCACTTACTCAGTTCTTGTTATGATAGTTTGGGTGTGAGCACTTCCCGGGATCCTTGAGGTCCTTAGGGAACTCTGACACACCCAGACATGAGATTGGCTATGAAACTCTTGGCATTTGAGGTTATAGAGGCTTGGTATCCTCAGGATACATTTGGACCTGATTCAGGTTCCCAATAGTTTAACTTCTTCTCTTTTTTATTTATTTATGAAATTCATTCAGCTATTGGTTTGTAATAATTAATTTGTAAATAGATATTGGGGATGGCTAATGAAATGGGGAGGGTAGCTGATGATACTGTTGACACTATTGGGCAGAGAACATGGCTTAGGCTTTATATTCTTTATATATGCATTAGAATCCATGTTTTAGGACTAATATGTTCATCCAAATCATGCCAAACATGCATTAAATATCCTGTTCTTAGGACTTCATATTTACTGCTTCAGCATATCACATGTCATTAATCTATGTTTTGCGTTGTATCAGCCTATCACTTAGAGATCCTGCTCCTAGGACAATAAATAACATTGACATAAAATTGTCATTCTTGTGTGCAGTTAGAAATCATGCCTTAAGAATTCTGTGCATTTAGAAATCATGTTTTAAGAATGTTGTTACTCTTGTGTGCGTTTAGAAATTATGTCCTAATAATTCTGTCATTCTTATGTGCATATTAGATACCATGTTGTAGGATTCTGTTTGCAATTGTTTGAATGCGCCTGGTTTAACTACTGATCCATGAAAAGGTATAAAACAGTCTCACATATAATTTTCATATTTTTCTAAATAAAACTGGTATCAATCCGTTCACTCTCAGATTTGTATCACCTAAAAAAACATTATTAAAGGTTAAATATTCTCAAAATGTCTAAAACAACTTGTAACTGTTATGCGTAGTCCCACGCCTAGGTAAGCCTTAGGTAATTAATCTTTATAAAACTGGAAAACTGTTTTTATTGTGTTTACTGCTTAAAGGCTAACAAGTTCAAAATCAGTGGGTAAACTGATTAGGGCCCTGTCGTTAAAGTTTGTATGAAACAGTGTTGCATATTCCTGTGCATTGATGTCACTTTGATATCCTGTCTTAGGATCCTTTTCTTTATTTGCATTATGTGTAGAGGTGAATCTGAGCTTTTTAACTATTTCGGTCGCTTATCTGCTAGCCCTACTTGTTCTTGCCTGACACCTAGAATTTCCCTTTTAGCACCTTAGGGGGTTGTCTATAACTGCCCGGACTTAGAGGTCCTAAACTCCTCCAGGACTGCAAAGAAGGGACGGGTAACAGCACCCTTAGAGCTCGTTAAACAAAACTCGCTTAATAAACCGCTAAGGAGGGGATAATGGGTAGAAAAGGATATGATGACCTGTGCGCTAATGCAACGTGTAGCCCCTCATTGAGGAGTGATTACCGAGCATTGCACAGATATAATCCTATAGGATAAACAACTTAGGACCTCCCTTATCCTTTACATATGTTTGCTTGGACTGCTAATCTGTTAAGACCTTTATTTGCTTACATAGACTATCTACTTGCTACTTGAATAATTCACAAAGTATGTTTGGCCGGGACCCACATTTGTGGACTTTGAGGGGTGCCTAACACCTTCCCCTTGAAGTAATTTCAAGCCCTTACCCAATATCTGGTTATGCAATTAGTGTTATGAATGACCCATAGTAGGTGCCCTAACGCGCCTTAATTCGTTAGGTGGCAACTCTTCGAACTCATTTTACCCCCCTTTCCCAAAAGGAAATGAGTTGTCCCAATAATGTCGAAAACCCTGATCAATCCGAAAGGAGAGGAAAAAGGGGGGCACGATATCATGGCGACTCTGCTGGGGATTCTAGGCTTTTACCATTACAAACTATTTTGTGAATTCGTCTAAGTATGCCTTGTTTTGTTAAATGCCTTCACCATTTCCCTTTCCCCTTTATGTGCAATTAATTGTTTACTCTCCTGAGTATTTATTTTTTCAAAAAATGAAACTGACATGTTTCTTTTTATTTTCCTTTGTAACTGCTTTTCAATTATAATTGTTGTACTTATCACTTTCATAATGTGCAAATACGTGACAACGTGTTTATTGCTTATTGCTGCATAATCATGCTCAACATCATATTCCACTCGTGCCTATACAAATCCTATAGCAATTCTTGATGAGTGGTTGCGCTCTTCCTATATATCACCCTTCAAATTCGGAAAGGCTTATTTGTGGTAAAACTAGTCGATCAACGGTGCAGTCAACGGTTCCGTGCCTTTCCCCCTCAAGTTGTCCGCTTGAGGGTACCAGTATAGACCCCATAATAACCTTACTCTGATTATAACTGTACATGCATCATGGTCAAACCTAGCCAGGTTAATATGTTGTCCACATAATAACCTTTAGGAAAATCCTTGTCCAAAAGTCGACTGGGGTTTCCATAATCCCAACGGACGCAACCACGATATTTGCATTAATTTGGAGAAATAAGTGCCAATATGCTAATCACTGATGTATAAGTAGTTGAATCTGGAGGGGAAATGGTCTAACCTTATTTGTTTGGCAGAAGATGAGGCACGAAGTCCCCAGGTTCGGCATGGTCCAAAGAATACCACCATTGTTGCTGGATTGGTGGGAGGACCTTTTGCCAAGTGACAAAGACCATGTGAAAGGGGTCCTCGGAAACTTACCCTCTTTACTGGATATCCAACAAAACAATATGTTGATCGAAGAATCCACTATGTTCTGGGACAGAGAAAGGTCTGTGTTCTATTTTGGCAACATAGAAATGACCTCTCTCTTGGAGGAGATAGGGGGCTTCGCTGGATTACCTTGGGACTGTCCGGGTTTATTAGTGCCGGAAAACCGTGCTGCTAGGGGGTTCCTAAAAATGATGGGTTTGAAAAAGTACGATGATTTAGAGTGCCTGAAGGAGTCCTACATAAATTTTGACTACCTCTAGGAACGATATGGACATAGCAAATCCTATCGTATCTTCCATGATGAATTCTTTATCACTTCCTTGGGTCATATTCACCGCAGGGTTTTTGTGTTCGTTGTTTGCTTCCTGGGTATGATAGTATTTCCAAGCAAATGAGACTGGATTCACACTAGACTAGCTATGGTAGCCAAAACCTTAATGGAGGGGATCGAGGGGAAAACATATACCATTATCCCTATGATCATAGCAGACATATATCGAGCCTTGGACCGCTGCCAGAAGGGGTTCAAACACTTTGAGGGTTGTAATCTGCTACTGCAACTTTGGTTATTAGAGCATCTCCAAAGGGGTCAATATCGTCAAGAGTTTCACGAAGGGCGTGGAATGATCACATATCCTTCCATCACCCTAAGAGAATGACTTACATCCCAGACAGATTTGCTCAACCAGAAAATGCTACAGAATGGGCACAGTTTTTTGACAATTTGACCGAGGACCAGGTTCAATGGATGTTCGAATGGTTCCCTACCAGTGAGTTCATCATCAGATCAAGGGACACTTCCTACCTGGTGTTGATGGGGTTAAGGGGAATATACACTTATGTTCCCATCAGGGTTATGAGACAGGTAGGCAGGAAGCAAGTCATACCGCGAGTTTCTAAAATGAGTCATTACAGGGCATATTTTCCAGACAATAACATCCCGTACAAATGTGAAGCTCAGCATATGTGGCATCTGAAGGTTATTGTAGAAAGGGACACCATCGAGCCAGACAGGTACCACGCAGGGCATGTACGCTTTTACCTATCATGTTTGGAAGACAGCATAGCAAGGATAGTTGAGCCGAGAATCGGTGGGGGAAACAGGGTCATAGCCGAAGTTGCTGAAGCCCAAGTGAAATACAATAAATTGCGCAAAAAGGGTTCATGAGTCCGAGTCCGAGCATCTGGAGCAACATAAGACTGATATGGAACTGATCAATGAATGGAGGGAAAGGGATACCAAATCTAATGAAAGGTTGGAATATTTGGAGCAGGGTCTGATGGAGCTAGAGGGGAAGATGAGGAAAAGAGTCGCCGACTGCCATAATGCTGAGGGAAGCGAAGGAGGGCATCTAGCAAGAGTATACCTGCTATTGCGCATGCACGACCTGGGGAACCTGATCGACAGAGCCAAGAAGATCAAGCCTGGGGAAGGTCCTTCTGGGACCAAGTAGATTAGATTTACCTACTTTTTCAAATGTAATACAGCTGAGTCCCATTAGTGACTTATCTTATTTAGTGTCGTTTTAGATTTATCTACTTTTACATTAATGAAATGAGGAAATTATTGGCATCTAAGTTCTCCAAATCAACTTGTCGCTAGGCCTACCTCGGGCACAACGATTAAGACGCGCGTTTACAATTATGCAATATGTGTTTAAATACTGCAAATACTTTTCTCATGATCATCACTGACTTGTTACCTTTTGTTATTATTTTATTTCTTTGATTATTCCCCTTCCCCAAAAGTTGGTTCGTGCATTCTGGCATCATCAGTATATCATACAAGATCCAGGGGCCCTCCACCTTCTCCTCCTCCTAGTCCACCTAAAGGCAAAGGCAAAGGAAAGATGGAAGATTTGACTAATATCAGAAAGGAAAACTTAACATCAGTTGAACATACCGAAGCTTCTGACAGTAGGGGTACCCAGGTTCAGAATGATGTTGCGTCACAACTCGAGCAAAGGCTACTAAAACTTCAAGGGGAACTTGAACATGTTCGGAACCTAGCGAACTTGTCCTTCTCACTTAATGTTCCGGATCTCAGCCACCCGAACACTCAAAACTCCGCACCACCTCAGAATACCCCCAATAGACAGAACCCTTCTGCAACTCACCTCTATACAACTCCACCACAAAACCAAACCCTCTCACCACAATACCAACAAAACACCTTCCGTACCCCCCGAAACAACCCACCCATCATTCCTGAACCACAAAATTCCACCAACGATCACCTCTATGCTCAAGAACTAGGCCACCAGAACAACCCCATATATGTGGATACTCCACCTCACTCCACCCAACCCATTTCTTACACACCGGAATCCAGTGAGAAAGACCTGCTTACCATGAACTTGGCCGAAGAACTCAAGAAATTGACTAGCCGAGTTCAAGGCATGGAAGGAGGTAAGGGGATCGAAGGATTGAATTATGAAGATCTTTGTATACATCCTGATGTAGAACTACCGGAGGGTTACAAACCTCCCAAGTTCGAAATGTTCGCCGGTACTGGTGATCCCAAGGTCCATTTGAGGACCTATTGTGACAAACTGGTCGAAGTTGGAAGAGACGATAAGATTTGGATGGAATTGTTCATGAGGAGCCTCACAAGGGATGCATTGTCTTGGTACATCAGCCAGGAAACCATCAACGGCCCGACGAGTACCGGGTAGCAAAGCTAAACAGTATTGTTTATTTTTTCTTTCCAAGAAAATGATTTCTCTTTCTTGCATTCTGTTTTAAATAAAATTACCAATGTTCCAAAACGTTTGTTTAAATTATTGAAAGTTGCTTTTATGTTTTAATGAATTGATATTCATTATTTTTTTCTCTCATACTTTTACCTATACAGCATTCAGAAGAAGATATCATACCCGAGGAAATTGTCAGAGAAGTAGAGGATTTTAGAACAAGCCTAAGTCCAATCTGGACGAGACCGAGGTAATCAACTTAGGAGATTCTGAAACTGTCAAGGAGACCCACATAAGCATTCACTTATCACCATCAGAAAAAGAAGAGTATACACAATTTCTGAAGGAGTATGAAGACATATTTGCATGGTTGTATGATGATATTAATGGACTAAGTACATATATCGTGGCTCACAAGTTGCCCACCAATCCAATGTGCCCACCGGTGAAGCAGAAGCTCCGGAAGTTCAAGCCTGACATGAGTTTGAAAATCAAGGAGGAATGATGTAAATTGAACTACGCTCGAACTGATTCCCATTTAAGAGGGGATACGTACGCATCCCTGTGGGTTCGGTCACAATACAATAAAAATATTATTTCCCCACACAATTGGAAACTGGGGCAGAATTTTGAGGAGGGCCCTCAAAATTCCGAAGCAAGTTCAGTCGATCGCAGCACGTACAATAGTCGGAGATGTCAATCCATCTAACTGGGGATCCTCAAAATTCCATGGCAAAGGAGGTTTCAATGTCTCGGATTTTGTCGTGGTCATCGGTTCATCTAAAATTCTTAAAGTACATTCTTACTATGTCTTTACAAAACTCTGCATGCTTGCTTGTAAGGTAACTATGTTTAGCCAAACACTACCCCGATGATGCAAACAGGATCATCAGACCAATAAAAGCAGGACAAGCACAGGCAGCGGGGACACAAATCAACCTCCCCATCTACAAACTTACAATTTTTTCTTTGGATGCAGGGACAAAGGATAGACATGTCGCAAAGTCACAATCCTCACAACAATCGCGTTATCGAAATCTGCTACCAACTAAGAAATTCTGCTACTATCTGCTATTCATTCTATTTTCTGCATAAGGATAATCGCTGCCTTCATCTGCATAAGGCTAATCTATGCCTTCACCTTGCATAAGGCTAATCTCTTCCTTCCTTTGCATAAGTCTAATCTCTGCCTTCCTTTGCATAAGGATAAACACTGCATTTCCCCTACATGAGACTAGTCTCTTCCTTCCTCTGCATAAAGCTAATCTCTGCCTTCCGTTGCATAAGGCTAAACACTGCCTTCCCCTGCATGAGACTAAGCTCTGTCTCCATCCTGCACAAGGCTAATCTCTGCCTCCAGATCTGCATAAGGCTAATCTCTTCCTTCCTTTGCATGAGACTAAGCTCTGTCTCCATCCTCCACAAAGCTAATCTCTGCCTCCACATCTGCCTAAGGCTAATCTCTGCCTTCCTTTACATGAAACTAAGCTCTGTCTTCATCCTGCACAAGGCTAAGATCTACCTTCACATCTGCGTAAGGCTAATCTCTACCTTCCTTTGCATGAGACCAAGCTCTGCCTCCAATTTACATTATTTCGCCGAGACTAAGCGTTGTCTCTCATTTGCTTTTCTTTCGGGCTAAGCTCTGCCCTCCGCTTCACAAGACTAAGCTTTGTCTTGTTGACATCATATTATTGTATCTCATGGGTTGAAATATCGCCAACCTATCCAAAGGCGCCATAGTCTAAAGGCATCATCCTCATAGCCGGAAGACATCATGTCATGGCCTGAGGATCTCTCAAAATTTGCATATTATTATTCAAAGGCGTCACAGTTCGGAGGCACCATCTTCATGGCCCGAGAACATCATTTCATGGCCTGCGAAACTCATTAATCAACTCATGGCCCGGGATGTCATGGTCCAAGGACGTCATCCTCAACCGTCTGAAGACAACTCTCATGGTCCGACGGGAATCTGCATCATGTTTAAATTTTGGCACAAATATATGCTCGTATTACCTCTATTTGCAGGTGACCCGGCAAGCAACTGCTATCCCAGCAGGAGAAATCCCGCTCCAGTTCCCTCAGTTGTATCAAACCTAACCTCTCTCGTGAACCATTCATTCACTTATCCCTAGATATTGTGTCCATTCTTGCAATGACTTCACCGGTATATCTCGCCGATGAATCAGGAACTACATACTACCTGATTCCCGTAAAACCAGGGATATGTAGGTAGCTCAGAAGCCAGGGTGCGGCCTAAATCTCTCTAACCGTTTCGCTCAGTCAAAATTGGCCATCATATCTTTAACCGACAACTCTTTCATCCTTTCCGGTAAAGAGGGGCAGCTGTTGATACCCAAATTTTCCCAAAATATATTTAATTGCATATATACCTTCAAAATCATGCATTGGCAGCAATTGGTATTTTTCCATAATTTTTCTACATTTTAATTAATTTTTCCAGTATTTTATTTCCAATAAATAATTATAAAATTGCATTACAAATGATTTCAAAGGCATTTCTTGATTTAATTTATTATTTATGGTCCTATTAAGACCAATTTATTCCATAAATAGCCAAATCGACACCTTTTGACTATAATTGCAATGACTTTGCAATTATAGCTCATGCATATAATTTTATACTATTTTTTACCAGAAATTAGTCTTTTGTATTTTGAAATACTAAATAATAATTTTTTTTGAAATATTTCTATGCATTAAATTTATTTTTAGAATTAAGAACTATTTTATAAATTATTTTTAATTAATTTATCTTGGGTTTTTAACAAATAGCCAATTTTTATTTCAATCCTAGCCCAAAAACCCCAGGCCCAAAACCTAAATCCTACCCGACCCAATCCGCCCAAATCCTGGTCGTTGATCATTTTTTATCAACGGTCCGGGTTTATTCGTTCCTTAATTAACCTAATGACCTACCCCCAAACCCTTCATTCCCTCTCACTCTCTCTGTTGTCACCCCCCTCCTTCTCTCTCAAACCCCTTCTGCCCTAACCCTAATCTCCCTCGCCGTGTTCGCTTGCCGTCAACCATGGTGGTTCCTCACCACCTTCAGGCCTCTCATGGCTCTCTTATGCTGGTATTACTTGTCTCTAAGGCCCTCAAGGGACGAGGGTCGGTCCACTCACACCTTGGGCCTGTTCTTCCTTGTTTCAGGCCGTCATGGCTCGATTTTGAGTAAGATCTTTCTATTTTTTCCTAATACTATGGGTTTCTAAGCCGGTATCTTCATCTCTGCGTTATTCTTACGAAAACCTACTTTCATCTCTTGAACTTCTCAGACTGTACAGATCTAAGATGGATCGAACTGTTTTTCGCTTGTTTTTATGAAATACCTTCTTATTTTCAAGTGTCTTTTCATTTATTCCTAACTAGGGTTTCCTTGAAAATATCTTATTCAAAATGTTTTCTGATTTTAAGTGCTTATTTCTTATGTGTTTTAATCGATTATAACTAGTTTATGTTAAAACCCTTAATTTTTGACACTATGTTTGGATTCTGAGTCGATCCATGTTATTTGATACATAACTCTATTCTGTACTTTGATATGACTTCTCCTTCGTTTAATTTGAATGCCTTATGATTTTACCCTAGTACGTCTCTATTAGGGTTTCTTATTCGATTTCTCGACTGATTTCTGTGTGTTTATAAAATTGTGTTTAGCCTATTTGTTTATTTGTAGAAACCTATATTTTCTTCCCTTAAATTAGCATTATTTTGAATTTCTAATTCGCTGATTTGCTCCGTTAAGGATTTGTATGCCTAAGTCTTGCCTATTTCTATGATTACGACCCTAATTAGTCGTTCTTGCCTTATTTGATTGTTGTATATTTACTGATTCATTTACATGACTCTTCCCTTAATTAGACCCATGATTCATTTATTCTGAATTCTTTTATTTGGTCTATTTTGAACTTTTTTCCTTAATTAGACTACTATTATTACCGTTTGGTCAATTGTCCTTAATTAAAGGAGTCTATTCTCAACTCCTTATGTGATTGATTCAGTGATTCCCTTAATTGCTGAGTACTTATTTCCTTTACCTTATTCTGATCTGCTCTTAAATACTCTATATACTCTTCTCTATTCTCATTTCTAAAACACGGACACCAGTTCAAAAACTCTCTCTTACACTTAAAGCTTCCTGCTCTTCTTGTTACTTGCTACTTCTATTGAAACTAGCCGGCTGTAAGCCAAGGCTAGTTATTGCATTACACCGCTCTACATTTTGTGTCTACTCTCCTTAACTAGTATTTTCTGATTCAATTCAAGTTCCAAACCCTATATGTTCTGTTACTGCTTTAGTTCACTGATTCCCAGTTCTGTTCTTGTTTACTATCTGGCTATTCAATATGCAACTAGCATGACTAGCATGTTTAAATCTTTGTTTCACTTAGCATATATTAGTTTTGTCCTAATTCAACTTATGATCAACATGTCTATGAACCTGCCTAGTACCTTTATAGTATGTCTCAACCTGACTCCACTGCATTTGTGTATGTTTGAATGTTTGTATGTTTGTTTCCTCAGTTTATGATATGAATCTATTTTGCAAAAATAATTTGTTACCTCAAGTAGTGCTGATTCTTTGCTTAACTCTGTTAGTACAACTATGACCTCAACTGTCTGTTCTGAAATTCATATACCTGTACTATGTCTACATTGTTAGCTATTCCCTAATCCCATAAACTCCTAAAAAAGGCTTATGTGCTTCTGTTTGTTATGTGTTTTACTGTGTGTGTTGTATACATCCCCAACTCCCAATACCCATGTGTGAGTCATGTTGTTAAGTGATCTGTTTGTTCTGAGTTAATTTGCTATTTGTTTGATTCTTCAAATGTTTACACTGTTCTTGTTCAAACTATTTTACTACTAATCAAATCCTATTTTTCATAAAACCTCTTTACTTAATTGAGTCTTTTTCAATACTGTTTTCATAACAAAACCTTTTCAAAACTATGTCAAGCACTCTCACTTTACTCCTAAGTCCCTAGGTTCTGCCCCTCCAGTGTGTTTACTGCCTTGGGATCCTTTTGAGATCCCTCTGAAATCTATCACACTCAGTCTGGCCCTTCCACGCTGCACTTACTCAGTTCTTGTTATGAAAGTTTGGGTGTGAGCACTGCCCCGGATCCTTGAGGTCCTTAGGGAACTCTGACACACCCGGACATGAGATTGGCAATGAAACTCTTGGCATTTGAGGTAATAGAGGCTTGGTATCCTCAGGACACATCTGGGCCTGCTTCAGGCTCCCTATAGTTTAACTTCTTCTATTTTTTATTTATTTATGTAATTCATTCAGCTATTGGTTTGTAATAATTAATTTGTAAACAGATATTTGGGATAGTTAGTGAAATAGGGCGGGTAGCTGATGATACTGTTGACACTATTGGGTAGAGAACATGCCTTAGGCTTTATATTCTTTATATGCATTAGAATCCATGTTTTAGGACTAATATGTTCATCCAAATCATGCCAAACATGCATTAAATATCCTGTTCTTAGGACTTCATATTTACTGCTTCAGCATATCACATGTCATTAATCTATGTTTTGCATTGTATCAGCCTATCACTTAGAGATCCTGCTCCTAGGACAATAAATAACATTGACATAAAACCGTCATTCTTGTGTGCAGTTAGAAATCATGCGTTAAGAATTTTGTGCATTTAGAAATCATGTTTTAAGAATGTTGTTACTCTTGTGTGCATTTAGAAATTATGTTTTAATAATTCTGCTATTCTTATGTGCATATTAGATACCATGCTCTAGGATTCTGTTTGCATTTGTTTGAATATGCCTAGTTTAACTACTGATCCATGAAAAGGTATAAAACAGTCTCACATATAATTTTCATGTTTTTCTAAATGAAACTGGTATCAATCTTTTCACTCTCAGATTTGTATCACCTAGAACAACATTATTAAAGGTTAAATATTCTCAAAATGTCTAAAACAACTTGTAAATGTTATGCGTAGTCCCACGCCTAGGCAAGCCTTAGGTAATTAATCTTTATAAAACTGGAAAACTGATTTTATTGTGTTAACTGCTTAAAGGCTAACAGATTCAAACTCAGTGGGTACACTGATTAGGGCCCTATCGTTAAATTTTGTATGAAACAGTGTTTCATATTCCTGTGCATTGATGTCACTTTGATATCCTGTCTTAGGATCATTTTCTAATAAAACTGCCTTTGTCTGTGTTTGAGACGTGATGTTTATTTGCATTATGTATGGAGGTGAATTTGAGATTTTTAACTGTTTCTGTCGCTTATCTGCTAGTCATACTTGTTCTTGCATGTCGCCTAGGATTTTCCCTTTTAGCAGCTTAGAGGGTTGTCTAGAACTGCCCGAACTTAGAGGTCCTAAACTCCTCCAGGACTACAAGGAAGGGACGGGTAACAGTACGCTTAGAGCTCGTTAAAAAAAACTCGCTTAATAAACCACTCAGGGGGGGATAATGGGTAGAAAAGGATATGATGACCTGTGCGCTAATGCAACGTGTAGCCCCTCATTGAGGAGTGATTACCGGGCATTGCAAAGATATGATCCTATAGGATAAACAACTTAGGACCTACCTTATCCTTTACATATGTGTGCTTGGACTGCTAAACTGTTAAGACCTTTATTTGTTTACATCGATGTGCTTAGACTATCTACTTGCTACTTGAATAATTCACAAAGCATGTTTGGTCGGGCCCCACAGGTGTGGACTTTGAGGGGTGCCTAAAACCTTCCCCTTGAAGTAATTTCAAGCCCTTACCCAATCTCTGGATATGCAATTAGTATTATGAATGACCCGTAGTAGGTGCCCTAACGCACCTTAATTCGTTAGGTGACGACTCTTCGAACTCATTATACCCTCATTTCCCAAAAGGAAATGAGTTGTCCCAATAATGTTGAAAACTCTGACCAATCCAAAAGGAGATGGAAAAGGGGGGGCATGACAACTATGACACTGGCGATGTCGGGGTTGCCACGGATTGAGTAGCGAGGTTCTATAGACTATGTTCCTAGTATAGTTATTTCATACTTGAAGGCCCAACGGATGGTTGGGAAGGGGTGCCTTTCTTATTTAACCTTTGTGAGGGATGTCAGTACAGAGACCCCTATTATTAATTCTAGTCTGGTGGTGCGAGATTTTCCGTGTGTGTTTTCTGCAGACCTGTCGGGCATGCCGCCGGATAGGGATATTGACTTTGGTATTGACTTTGTGCCGGGCACTCAGCCCATTTTTATTCCTCCATATCGTATGACACCGGTGGAGTTAAAGGAGAAGCTTCAGGAACTCCTTGAAAAGGGGTTTATTAGACCTAGTGTGTCACCTTGGGGTGCATTAGTTATGTTTGTGAAGAAGAATGATGGCACTATGAGAATGTGCATTGATTACAGGCAGTTGAACAAAGTCACAATCAAGAACAAGTATCCTTTACCGCACATTGATGATTTATTTGACCAGCTTCAGGGGGCGAGGGTGTTCTCCAAGATTGATCTCAGGTCAGGGTATCACCAGTTAAATATTAGGGACTCGGACATTCTTAAGACATCTTTCAGGACCCGATACGGTCATTATGAGTTCCTTGTGATGTCTTTTGGGCTGACCAGTGCCCCAGTAGTATTCATGCATCTGATGAACAGTGTGTTCCAGCCTTATCTCGACTCGCTTGTTATTGTATTCATTGATAATATCCTGGTGTACTCTCGTATCTAGGAGGAGCATGCCCAGTATTTGTGGATTGTGTTGCAGCGGTTGAGAGAGGAGAAACTCTATGCTAAGTTCTCCAAGTGTAAGTTTTGGCTCAGTTCAGTGGCGTTCTGGGGCATGTGGTGTCCAGTGAGGGTATTCAGGTTGATCCGAAGAAAATAAAGGTGGTTTAGAGTTGGCCTAGACCGTCCTCAACTACAGAGACTCGGAGCTTTCTTGGTTTTGCCGGTTATTAACGACGGCTCGTGAAGGTTTCTCTCATATTGCATCGCCCTTGACCAAATTGACCCAAAAGGGTGCTCCTTTCAGGTGGTCGATGAGTGCAAGGCGAGCTTTCAGAAGCTCAAGACTGCCTTGACGACAACTCCAGTTCTAGTTCTATCATCAACTTCTAGTTCATATTCAGTATAATGTGATGCTTCTTGGATCGGCATTGGGTGTGTTTTGATACAAGAGGGTAGAGTGATTGCTTATGATTTTTGCCAGTTAAAACCCCATGAGAAGAACTACCATGTTCATGATTTGGAGTTGGCTGCCATTTTTCACGTGTTGAAGATTTGGAGGCACTATCTCTATGGTGTGTCTTGTGAGGTATTTACTGATCATCGTAGCCTCCAACACCTGTTCAAGCAGAAGGATCTCAATTTGAGGTAGTGGAGGTGGCTTGAGCTTCTAAAGGACTATGATATTACTATTATGTATCATCCGAGAAAGGCCAATGTGGTGGCCGATGCCTTTAAGTAGGAAGGCAGCGAGTATAGGCAGTCTTGCATTTATTCCTGTTGCACAGAGACCCCTTGCGATTGATCTTCAGGCTTTGGCCAACTAGCTAGTGAGATTGGGTATTTTGGAACCCAGTCGGGTTCTAGCTTGTGTGGTTTCTTGGTCTTCCTTGTTCGATCGCATCAGAGAGCGCCAGTATGATGATCCTCATTTGCTTGTCCTCAAGGACAGGGTTCAGCACGATGATGCCAGGGATGTGACTATCGGTGATGATGGGGTATTAAGGATGCATGACTAGATATGTGTGCCCAATGTAGATGGACTTGGGGAGTTGATTCTTGAGGAGGCCCACAACTCGCGGTATTCCATCCATCCGGGTGCCGCGAAGATGTATCAAGATTTGAGAAAACACTACTGGTGGAGGGGAATAAAGAAAGAGATAGAGGTAAGAAGTTTACATCGTAGTTTTGGATAGCCGTGCAACGAGAGTTGGGCACTCAGGTTGAGTTGAGCACAACATTTCATCCTCAGACGGACGGGCAGTCCGAGTGCACTATTCAGATATTGGAGGAGATTTTACGTGCTTGTGTCATTGATTTTGGTGGTTCATGGGACCAGTTTCTGCCGCTCGCAGAGTTTGCTTACAACAACAGTTATCAGTCGAGTATTCAGATGCTCCGTATGAGGGTTTATATGGGAGGCAGTGTAGATCTCCAGTGGGTTGGTTTGTATCGGGCGAGGCTAGGCTTTTGGGTACAGACTTAGTACAGGATGCTTTGGACAAGGTGAAAGTGATTCAGGAACGACTTCGCACAGCGCAGTCAAGGAAAAAGAGTTATGCTGACGGGATGGTCCTTGATGTGTCTTATATGGTTGGGAGAAGGTTCTACTAAAGGTTTCATCCATGAAGGGTGTTATGAGGTTCGGGAAGAAGGGCAAGCTGAGCCCTTAGTATATTGAGCCTTTTGAGGTGCTTCGGAGGATTGGGGAGGTGGCATACGAGCTTGCTTTGCCAAATAGCTTGTCGAGTGTGCACCCAGTATTTCATGTTTCTATGCTCCGGAAGTATATCGGCGATCCGTCTCATGTTTTGGATTTCAGCACGGTCCAGTTGGATGGTGATTTGACTTACAATGTATAGTCGGTGGCTATTTTGGAGCGGCAGGTCCGAAAGTTGAGATCAAAGGATATAGCTTCGGTAAAAGTAAAATGGAGAGGTCAACCCATGGATGAGGCTACTTGGGAGGCCGAGTGAGAGATGCGGAGCAGATGTCCACACCTATTCATGGCTCCAGGTATGTTTCTAGATTCGTTCGAGGATGAACGTTTGTCTACGAGGGGGAGGATGTAACGACCTGACAGGTCGTTTCAAGAGTTGTAGCCTCGTTCCCCCTATTTTTCTGCTTCAATTGAGTTTTCCAACTGTATTTGACTTACCGCATTAGTTGGTTCGGGTCTGGAGTGGTTTTGGAGTTAATTGAGACATTTAGTCTCTTATGTGGTAGCTTAAGTTGAAAAAGTTGACCTGATGTTGACTTATGTGTAAACGACCTCGGATTTGAATTTTGATGGTTCCACTAGCTCTATTAGGTGATTTTGGACTCAAGAGTGCGCCCGGAATGTGATTTGGAGGTCCGTAGTAGGTTTAGGCTTGAATTTGGCGAAGTTGGAATTTTTGCGATTTTGGTCGGCAGTGAAAATTTTGATATCGGGGTCGGATTGGATTTCTGGAAGTTGGAGTAGGTTTGTGGTGTCATTTTTGTCTTGTGCGTAAAACATGAATTCAATCAGACGTGATTTGATAGGTTTTGGCTCTCTAATATTGATCTAATGCTCTTGCAAGTGCGGACAACACCAGAATTGTGCGGACCGCAGAAGAGGAGTGCGGCCGCAGCAGAATTATGCGGACCGTAGAAGAGGAGTGCGGCCGTAGCAAATTTATGCAGACCATAGTGGAGGAGGACTAAGAAGTGCGGCCGCATGATTTTTGTGCGACCGCAGAGATTGTCAGAGTGCGGCCGCAACAGAATTATGCGGACCGCACAATGGAGGTTCAGAGAGTACTATATAAGCGAGGCTTAGGGTTTATTTCACATTTTGGACTTTGGAAGCTCGATTTGAGACGCTTCTCATGGGTTTTCCAAGAAATTCATCAGAGTAAGTGATTCTAACTCAGGTTTGGCTAATATACATGAATATATCATTGATTTCATCATCCGATTACTACTTTGAGATGGAAATTTGGGGGAAAATTATAGAGATTTCATAAAATGAATTTTTGGGGTTTGAATGCTGCTTCGAAGTCGGCTTTGAGTGAAACTAGTATGGTTGTCTCGTAATCGAATGGGTTACCAGATTTTGTGACTTTTGTCGAATTTTGAGACGTGGGCCATGGGGCGGGTTCGGGCCGATTTCGGATTTTTGGCTATAATTTAGTACTTTTCTTGTGGAGTTGTTCCCTTAAGCATATATTGATTGTGTTGTACTACATGTGGCTAGATTCGGAGCGTTTGGAGGCCGATTTGAGAGGCAAAGGCATTGCAGAGTAGGATTTTGCCGGTTTGAGGTAAGTAACTCTTTCAAACTTGGTTCAGACGGTTCGAAACCCCGAACTACGTGTTATGTGTTTGGTATTGAGGTGAATGACATGCCAAGTGATGGGTGTGAAGGTGTGCACCGTGAGGATTGTGACCTGGTTCAATCTATGGCACTGTGTCGTGACTCTATCTTGTTGATATCCATGTTTTCATCATGTGATAAGTAAATGAGTTGTATACAATGCTAGATATCATGTTTAAGATTTACGCCGGTACTGTTGGGACCCGTATTGGTCGTTTCTTGGTGTCATCTCACTAATTTCACTGTTATTTTTGTACTCAGTCACATTCATGCATTTCATATCATATCTCAGTCTCAATTGTTATTGTTGGCATAACATATTGTTGTATCCGGGCTAGTTTCCATGACATTGTGAGCCCGTGGAATGAAACTGGAGAGTGATGACTGATTGAGGTCGAGAGCCTGATTATGAGTGATAGCTATGGGATCGGGATGCACACTGCAACAGTTATATTGATTGTGATAGCGCTTGGGCTGAAGGAGCCTCTCCGGAGTCTGTAACACACCCCTAGTGAACGCGGATGATATTATTGAGGGATGGATTTCCCTGGACATGGATTTATCCGAAGTATTGATATCTGTGATGGATTTCTCCACAGGGTTGGATTTCCTTTTTCCTCGGTACCGAGTGACTTATAGTCAGTGCTGAGTATGTTCCAGGATGGATTTCCCTGGGCCGGATGGCCAAATACGGTACCGAGTGGTTGAGTATTTATATATACCTGGAGATGGATTTCTCCACAGGTTTGGATTGCCCCTTTTCCTTAGTAATGGGTGACTTACAGTTAGTGTTGTATATGTTCCGGGGTGGATTTCCCTGGGCCGGATGGCCATATCCAGTGCCGACTGGTTGAGCACTTGAAAGTGGGAGCACATTTTGCATTTCATACAGTCTGTGCATTGGCATGTTGAGATAGTCGAGTTATATAATTTAAGCTGTTCAGATCAGTATTTACCTTATTGCTTTGAGCTGTCTATTTAACTGAAAGCATGCCTACGTTTCAGTACGTTATTTCTATTATATATGTTGTCGTTGAGTTCGTCACTACCTTTCAGTCCACAGTTTGGACTCGTTACTTACTGAGTTGGTGTACTCACGTTACCCCCTGCACCTTCTGTGCATATTCAGGCACTTTTGGTCTCAGTGGCAGTCATTGATCGAGGCTTTAGGAGACTATCGAGGTATTTGCACGGCATTCGCGGACCTTAACTCTCCTTCTTTATCTCCAGATGTATTTCAGTTTGTTCCTTTAGCCATTGTAATAGACTATGTTCTTCTCGAGACGCTCATGCACTCAGTGACATCCTGGTTTTGGGCTGGATTATACCGTATTTTGGAATTTCTTATGTCTCAAACAGTTTTATTTAAATGTTAAAAGCTTTCGTTAAATGTTTCAAACTTATTTTTTTGTGTTAGTTTTGTTGAGTTAAGGCTGTCCTAGTTCCACAATAGGCGCCATCATGACGGTCGAGTTTGGGCCGTGATAGATAACATGCAACATCTTTCTAGAATACAAATTAGACAGAAGAATGTAAATAACACGGAATAGAGGCGGTTATGAGGCGCACGTTTACAGTTTCTCTTGGCGCACAATAGCAAAGTTTACGATTGTTACCGGAGTAAATGACACGTCGCCGGAAAACCCTGCATGGCACTGTTCCACAAAAGGAGAAGCTCATTACTCCAGAAAATGGCGTTCAGATGAAGCTACCTCCTCTAACTTTTGGTAGTTTTCTCCCACAAAAATACCAATCGATTGAGGAAGGAAATAAATTGAGTAGCTCGGATGAGGAGATTCAGCTTCAATCAGTAATAATGGAAGGGCAAATGAACCCTACAGTGAGACGATTACAATACTCAGAAGCTAGTGGATCGGAGAAGCCAACACCTACGGAAGCTGATGTTGTTCGGGGTAATCGTAGCTTACATATGGGAAAATACCTATCATTTGTGCCTCCAATTGATAGAGATGGTAAGAAGATCGTTAGAGTGTGTGAGGAGGATTTGAAATCTCTGGAGGAATACTGGAAAACTGCTTTAATTGGATATGTAATTGGAGAGAATCCGTATGAAAAATCTATGGAGAATTATGTGATAAACGTATGGAATTTTGTTACAAAACCTCAGATCCTAATGCATGCAGAGGGATACTGTATTTTTCGATTCAATTCCATAGCCGACAGGGATCTAGTGTTGCAGTCAGGACCTTACACATTCAGGAATAAACCTATGGTACTTAGAGAGTGGGAGATTGATTTTACATTTAACAAAGATGTTCTAAGTACAATTCCAGTTTGGGTAAGGTTTCCGGGATTGCCGGTGGGATTTTGGTCGATTGAAACACTTAGTAAAATGGCTAGTGCTATAGGCAAACCGTTGTACACTGATAAGTTTACTGCTCATTATGAGAAGAGTTCATATGCGAGAGTTCTAGTAGAGGTGGATGCTGCCTATACCCTTCCAGATCAGATCGAAATAGAGTCACCTTATGGACCAATGATTCAAGAAATTGAATATTATTGGAAGCCTAGATTTTGTAATGACTGCTTAATAATTGGGCATGACTCTATGGACTGCTGGTATAGCTCTAAATCTGATAAGAAATAGGAGACAAAGGATGAGAAAAAAGATGAGGAGAATTGGAGAAAGCAGAGAAGAAGAGGAAAGAAGCAGGGGAAAATTGGGAAACAAACCTGGATTGTCAAACAGAATCAAGGAGATGAAGATGACCAACAAGGAATGAGGCAAGTTCAGGAGATTAGCCAGGAAACAGAATTTGTTGAGAAAATGGAAAAGAAAAGGGAAGGTGCACTTCAGACTACAGGAAAACAAAGTTCAATACAGGGGAGTGTGACTACTGGAATGCAGACTATTGAAGATGAATGTATTAATGCAGAAATAGGGAAGCATATTGATAAAGGAAAGTGTATTGCTATGCACATGGACAAAGGAAGAAGTGGTCAACATGCTGAGCCTAGACCACCTGGCCCCATAAATTCCAAATGATTATTGTTACCTGGAATATTAGGGGGCTGAATCAAGCCCAAAAGCAAAAAGAGGTTAAAACTCTTATTTCTACTAATAAGGTAGATATTATGGGATGTATTGAAACAGAGTGAAGGAACATAAAGCAAAGAAAATACAGAAGAAAATTGCAAAAGGATGGAATGTCTGTTGTAACTATCAATGTGCTGTGAATGGTAGAATTTGGATATTATGGAGAAATAATATTCAAATGATAGTGAGCCATATGACAGATCAATTCATTCACTGCAGTGTGGAGGATCCTAAAACACAGTTTAAAACTCATCTTAGTGTCATCTATGCTCAAAATGATGGACATAAGAGGGAAAAACTGTGGAGTGACTTAAGGCAGATTAAAATACCAGATAAGGAGACTTGGATATTGAGTTGTGACTTTAATAATGTCCTATGCTCTGAGGATAGAATAGGATCTCCAGTTACAGTTGTTGAAGTTCAGGGGTTTAAAGGAGTGATTGATGATTTGCAGTTAACTCCAATTAGAGCAAAAGGGGGGCACTATACATGGACAAATAAACAAAGTATTGGGAGTAGAGTGTATAGTAAAATAGACTGGGCTCTGGGAAACTACCAGTGGATACAACAGTATGGACATGTGGAAGCAGACTATTTGAATCCTTCAGTATCAGATCACTCTCCTATTCTCATGAAGTGTGGAAACCACAAAGTATTGCACCCTAAACCATTCAGACTATATGCTAATGTTATGGAACACCCTCAGTTTTTGAATGTTATTAAGAAGTTATGGACCGGAAATATGAAGGAGCACCTATGCAGCAAGTATGGTGTAAACTGAAGGAAAAGAAAGAGCAACTTAAGGAGATAAATGCTCTTATGGCTTCATATAAGCAGAAACTTGAACAGGAAAGAGCGAGGCTGGATATTGAACAAAGTCAAATGAGGGATAATCCTATGGATGCAGAAATGATAGATGAAGAAAGAACGGCACTAGAGAATATAGAGAAATGGAGCAATGTAGAGGAGCAGGTGATGAGGCAGAAATCAAAGGCATATTGGATTGAATGTGGTGATGCAAATACCAAATACTTCCATGCTCAATGGAAGATTAGGTCCAGCCAAAACAATATCACATCTATATACACTGATACATGAATGAAGATAACTGATGCTAAACTTGTGGAGCAGGAATTCATAGATGTATTTCAATCTTTAATGGGAGATTGTGCTACGGAATTACCATGTGCAAACACAAAAGTAATAAAAGAAGGACCATGCTTAACAGTGGAGCAACAAAAAGCATTGATTCAGAAGGTGACTATAGAGGAGATAACTGAAGCAATTAAAGATATGCCTAAAGACAAAGCACCAGGGGTAGATGGCTTTCCTGTGGACTTTTTTACAAGAAACTGGGAGATAGTGAAGGGAGACATCCTTGAAGCAGTACAAGATTTTTTCAATACAAACAGGTTGCCTCAAATGATATACACAACAACCATTACTCTAGTTCCTAAAGTAAAAACACCAGCAACAGTAAAAGACTACAGGCCTATAGCTTGTTGTACTACTTTGTACAAGATTATCTCCAAGGTGCTTACAAAAAGGATAAAAGGGGTACTGGATGGGCTGATTGATCAGGCACCAGTCTGCCTTTATTGAAGGAAGAAGCATAGTGGATAATATCCTGCTAAGTCATGAGATCTTTAAAGGCTATGCAAGGAAAGGAGTGTCGCCAAGGTGTGTGATTAAAATAGACTAGAGGAAAGCATATGACACATTAGAATGGAGTTTTCTGAAACGGGTATTGATTGACCTTGGGTTTCCTTATAAGTTTGTGCAATGGATCATGATTTATACTACAACAGTATCATACTCATTGGTGCTGAATGGGGGACTGACAAAGCCTTTCAAAGGGAAAAGAGGGATTAGACAAGGGGATCCTATGTCCCCATATCTGTTTGTTATAGCAATGGAGTATTTGAGCAGAGGACTGAAGCAGCTGTACAAGAATGGGAACTTTAATTTTCATCCTAAATGCAGAAAATTGAACAGCACTCATGTGTGTTTTGCTGATGACTTGTTGATGTACTGTCGAGCTGACATAGAATCCATCAGAATTCTAAATGAGGCATTCAACAAGTTCTCACAAGCTTCTGGATTGCAGGAAAACGTAAATAAAAGTGCCATATATATGGCTAGGATTGACAAGAAGAACAAGGAAGATATAATGCAAACATTGGGATTCATAGAAGGCAAGTTACCTTTTAGATACTTGGGAATTCCACTGGATTCAAAAAAGTTGAGCATTGGACAGTATATGCCTCTAATCAAGAAAATAACAGCAAAAGTCACATGTTGGTCAGCAAGATTATTATCTTATGCAGGAAGATGTCAGCTGATAAAGTCAGTCATATTTGGCATCCAAACATATTGGGCGCAGGTATTCATCTTCCCAAAAAAGGTGCTGAAAATAATTGAAACTGTGTGTCGAACCTTCCTATGGACAGGGAATGTAACAGTATCTAGGAGAGAATTAATAGCCTGGGATAATGTTTGTAAACCAATAGCAGCTAGAGGACTAAATATACTGGATGTCAAAGTATGGAACAAAGCAGCAGTCACTAAGCACATATGGGATCTAACCAGAAAGAAAGATTGTTTATGGATACGATGGGTGCACAGTTTCTATATAAAAAAGAAGGAGTTGGACACAATGCCTACACCTAAGACAACAGCTTGGGTAACAAGGAAGATATTGGATAGCAGGGAGGAGATTATGAAGCATCCACAGATGTAAGGGGATTTGCAGCAAACACTACAAAGTCTGTGCAAGAATGAAAGGTTCCAGATAAAGCTAATGTACAAGAAAATGATCCCAGAATATAATAAAGTCGAGTGGAAAGGATTATTGTTACATTCAAGCGTGCATCCAAGGTTCAGATTTATATTATGGATTGCAATGCAAAGGAGATTAACATATGTGGACAGATTGATGAAGATAGGTATTTCTACACCTACTGATTGTATATTCTGCAAGCAAGTTGTGGAAACATTCGATCATTTGTTCTTTGAGTGCTCAGTAACAAAGAGACTATGGTCGAAATTATGTCTATGGCTGGTGCATATAAGGAGTATAGGTGGCTGGGACAATGAAGTGCAATGGATTAGCGGAAAGCAAAGAGCAGGAAAGGCATAAACGGCATCACATGTTGTGTATTTGCTACGACATTTGATGTGATATGGAGAGAAAGGAATAGAGGCAGAGTTGAAGCGAGTAAATATGAAGAGCACCAGATTTGCAGAGAAATAGTCCAACATATTCATATTCGGGGGAAGCATTACAGAAAATGGAGAGAACCACTACAAAAATTGGACTGGATTCCTTGATAAAGTGTACAGACAGTATAGGAAAACATAGATTTAGATGATTAGTTGGTAGACATTTCCTTACATGTCACTGATTCATGATGTATAGAAGTTTTAGTGAGTCAAAACTACTACTAGGACCATTGTATTCAAATTTGATTATCAATTGAATATAAGTTTAACTCAAAAAAAAAATGTAAATAACTTTGATGGGGACTCTGTATGCTGCAGATTCGTACATGGAAAGCAGCTCACTATAAGTCCCCACAATAGTCGTGCCTCTGCACCCACAAGACCACTAAACATATATGTACCTGCACAAAATGTGCAGCAAGTGTAGCATGAGTACGTAAATCAACGCGTACCCAGTAAGTATCTAGTCTAACCTCGAAGAAGTAGTGATGAGGAGTTGATGTCACGACCTAATCCTCCCTCCATGAGATTTCATGACGGCACCTAGTCTCTACAACTAGGTAAGCCTAACATTTGTAGAAATAACCAAAGATGAAAGCAAAACCTTGACAACTAACAACAACAAATATTTAAATAACTGATAGAAATGCCGCTCGGCATATACAATAACCAACTCTCGAAATATACACATAATTTTGTTTTCCAAGACCCGGAACACCATAAGTCACAAGCTTCTAATATTTTTGTCTAAATGTTTCTATACATCAATAAGAAGAAGAAGTAAAATAGGAACAACATAAAAGGGATAGAGAGGGACTTCGAGGTCTGCGGACGCGGGCATATGTACCTTGAAGTCTCCGGAGGATCAGAAAGTACACAACTAATAGCGAGGCTGGTAGGGGGTACCTGGATTTGCACACGAAACATGTGTAAAAGAGTAGAATGAGTACACCACAACGGTACACAGTAAATGCCAAGCCTAACCTTGGTCGAGTAGTGACGAGGTCAGGTCAGGACCTTTCTGGTAAATATAAATTAAATAAGATAGAATAAAAATATCGCAGTGTAATAAGAGACTGGAATTTAAAGTGGAGGAAATCACAGAAGAATAATAGTACAGTACAAATGAGTAACAATGGGGGATCTCCCGAGATACCGTCTCGTAGTCCCAAAAGTAAATGTGCAGGGGAATCTCCCGGGATACCGTTCCATAGTCCCAAAGTAAATATGCAGGGGGATCTTCTGGGATACCGTCCCGTAGTCCCAAAGTAAATATGCAAGGGGATCTCCCGGGATATCGTCCCATAGTCCCAAAGTAAATATGCAAGGGGATCTCCTGGGATACCATCCCGTAGTCCCAAAGTAAATATGCAGGGGTATCTCCCAGGATCCCGTCCCGTAGTCCCAAAGTAAATGCACAGCTCAAAATAATGGAAATAATAGTTACAGCAAGAAATCCTATAGTTTAGACTAAGTACAAGTCAAGGAAGAAGCATGAATCCACTAAACACGCTGCACAGAGTTCAAATAAGCATTTAAGACACGTAGGCATGCTATTATAGGCTAAACAAGATAACCACAAATGCTAGTATAAGTCATGAAACAAGTTATTATTCAGTAAAAATCAGATTTTACAACAAATAGCCCGTGTATGCACTCGTCACCTCACGTACATAGCGCTTACATATCACAACAGTACCAAATCCTAAAGGGAGTTCCCCCACACAAGGTTAGGCAAGCCACTTACCTCGAACCAAGCTCAATGAATCTGTAACAATGCCTTTTTCACAATTATCCGACTCCGAATGGCCCAAATCTAGCCAAAAGCAATTACATACCATAAATATAACTATAAAAAACTATTCTAATTAATAAAATCAAGGCTTAAGCAAGAAATTAGAATGTCGCCCCAAAAAGTCGACCCGGGCCCACGTCTCGGAATCAGGTAAAAATCATAAAATATAAACATCCATTCACTCACGAGATCACTCATGCCAAAATTATCTAAATCCGATGTCAAATCCCAATCAAAACTCAAAAAAACTTAGTTGAAGAACTTCTCCCATTTTCCCTAAAATTTTCAACCCAAATCCGAAATTAAAAGGATGAAATTAATGATAGATTAGTGGGCAAAATCAAGTGTAGAATCATTACCCAAATCCGAGCTCTCTATATCAAGTTTTGATAAAAATTCCAAACCCTCGATTTTGAAATGTTTAATACTTCCCAGGCATTCCTTCTTCACGAACGCGGCCACACCCTCGCGTTCACGTAGAACAAAAATTCATTGACAAAAATC
The DNA here is from genome assembly GCA_005239525.1 of Nicotiana knightiana. Lineage (NCBI taxonomy): Eukaryota > Viridiplantae > Streptophyta > Magnoliopsida > Solanales > Solanaceae > Nicotiana > Nicotiana knightiana. Next base: position 6,860 of record ML410110.1, on the reverse strand, counting down.
CCTCTTTCGCGAACGCGAGTGGCCTCTCGCGAATGCGTAGCTTCCACTGGCTTCCCCTACGTGAACACAATCTCCTCTACGCGAACACGTAGAACAAGACCTTGGGGTTCCAACTGCTCTACTTCCTCTACGCGAATGCGATGCCCTTCATGTGTTCGCGATGCACTGCCTAACAAACCTTCGCGAACGTGGCCCCCACTTCACGAACGCGAAGAAAAATTCTCCACCTTCCTCCATCTCGTCTTCGCGAATGCGGTACTCCTCTCGCGAATGCGAAGAAGGAAACCAGCAACTGGAAACCAAAAAATTCTACAATTCTTCACAAGTCCAAATTGATCCGTTAACCACCCGAAATCAACCTGAGGCCCCCGGGACCTCAACCAAACATACCTACCAATCCTAAAATACCATACTAACTTAGTCGATCCCTCAAAACACATCAAACAACAACAAAAACACAAAATCACCCTCCAATCCAAACTTAATGAACTTTGAAACTTCAAACTTCTACAACCGATGTCGAAACCTATCAAACCACGTCTGATTGACCTCAAATTTTGCACACAAGTCATATTCAACCTTACGGACCTACTCCAACTTCCGAAATTGGAATCCGACCCTGATATCAAAAAGTCCACTTCCAGTCAAAATCTCCAAAAATCTGACTTTCGCCATTTCAAGCCTAATCAGCTAAAGACCTCCAATTCACAGTCCGGACACGCTCCTAAGTCCAAAATCACCAACGGAGCTAACGGAACCGATGAAACTCCATTCCATAGTCGTCTTCACTCAGTTCTGACTATGGTCAAAATCCTAAGACTTAAGCTTCTGTTTTAGGGACTAAGTGTCTCAAAACACTCCGAAACCAAAAATAAAACCTCCCGACAAGTCACATAAGCAGGAAAAGATACGGGGAAGCAGTAAATAGGGATCGAGGCTAATACACTCAAAACGACTGGCCGGATCGTTACAGTCGACTTCGACACTTACTATGGGCTAACAATTAAGTACCGAAATTATATATAAGCATGGATTATATAAATACAGCTGAAAACTCAATAACAAGAAATACATAAATAATTCTTTCACTAATGGTAAATCTCAAATTAATTTCCATCATTTAACAAATTAATCTCTTAGGCCAATGAAACAATATCAATTATAATTGGGCTTCAAGAATTTGTATGCATGGATTATGCTGAGGTCGTACGGCTCGATCCAATATACAAATGTATAAACTGTGCACTGCCGAGAGTCGAACGACACAAACCATAGATGCATTTATCTGCTATCGAGGAGTTTTGTCGATTCCACAAGAAGAGAAAATAATTTATAAACAACTGATTCAAGATTATTAGGAGGCTAATATTCAAAGAAACACCAATTCTCATTAACGGTCAAGTAGCTCTCACAAACCTCAAGTAAATGAAATTCAACCTTTTTCAATTCCTTTGTCAAGTTCCCGATATGATTTAAGCATTTAAATTAGTAAGTAGGGTGCAAATATCACAAGTATCACATGATTTGGGTCCTAAACTACCCGGACATAAGTATAATTAGTAGCTACGTACGGACTCTCGTCACCTTGTGCATACGTAACCCCCACAAATAGAAGCACATATTAAATCAATTCACCTATGGGGTAAATTCTCTCTTACAAGGTTAGACAAGAGACTTACCTCATCTTAAAGCCCACTTTTCGGTCACAATTTCGGTCTAAAGCCCCAACTTGGTGCCGTTCAATCCGAAACTAGTCAAAAAGCATGCAATATTCTCCAATGCTTGAAATTTAACAATTTATAAAAATTCTCAACACAACTCGAAAAGTTGGCAGTGGGGCCCACATCTCGGAACCCGAAAAACTCACAAAATCTGACAACCCATTCAATTACAAGTTCAACCATACTAATTTCACTCAAATCCGACTCCGAATCGGTATTCAAAACTCAAAAATTCATTTTGTGAAATTATAGAAATTTCTTCCGATTTTTTTTTGAAAAATCAATAATCTAACGCTGAAAATGAAGATTAATTCATGAAATATAATCACAAGTGAGCCAAGAATGCTTAATCCAAAGTTTTGTGGTAAAATTCTTCTCCAACATCGCTAAATACTAAGGTTCCCGACTAAAAATACAAAATAATGGCTCAAACGTCTAAAATACAGGACTTATAACACTGCCCCGACTTCCTTCTTCGCGTTCGCGATGAACAAAATTCTCACAAGCCATTTCCAAACTCTTTTCAGATAGCCTCTAGTATAATAGTTATAACATTTTGTAAAAAACTCCAAATGACAAATGGTTTAAGTTTCTGAAAACTAGAAACCAAGATCTACAACTTTTATCTTTTGATCATCTCCCAATTTCCTATAGATTACGAGATATAAGCTACCAAAGGCAGCCCTGTGCAACACAAATTTCTTCTTCGCGATTTCAAAATATCTTCCTGGACATCATGTAATTTACCAACCATAACTTTTTATACACATTTCCAAATGCCAAATGGTTTGATTTTATGAAAACTAGACACAAAGGTCTACAATGTTCAATCTAGACTATCTTCAAATTTCTTATAGATTATTAGATATAAGCTTCCAAAGTCGGATGACGGACAACAGGAATTCCTTCTTCGCGAATGCGAGAATCTCTTCGCGAACGCATAGAACAAAGTCCCAGAAGAAAAATTCTTCTTCGTGAACGCGAGAGGCTCCTTGCGAACGCGAAGAACAATACCAGACATCAGAAAACCAGCATCTAAAGTAGTCCATAATGATCAAATAACACCCGAAACACCCCTGAGGCCCTCGGGACCCCGTTCAATCACACCAACCTGTCTGAAAACATGACAAGAACTTGCTCGAGGCCTCAAATCACACCAAACAATATCGAAATCATGAATCGCAGCCCAATTCAAGTTTAATGAACTTCAAACTTCTACATTTGATGCTGAAACCTATCACATCACGTCCGATTGACCTCAAATTTTGCACACAAGTCATATTTGACATTACAGACCTACTCTAACTTCCGGAATTGGAATCCGAACCCGATATCAAAAATTCCACCCATGGTCAAACTTCCCGAAAACCTTCAAATTTTCAATTTTCGCCAAATGACGCTGAAATGATTTACGGACCTCCAAATCCACATCTGGACGCGCTCCTAAGACCAGTTGCACCATACAGAGCTATTCTCAGGCTCAAAAACCTAAACGGACATCGATAATATTAAAATACACTTCAACCCAAATATATGAAATTCTTTCAAAATGCTAACTTTCCATAATAGGCGTTGAAACGCTTTCGGGTCATCCAAAATTTGATCCGGATATACGCCCAAGTTCAAAATCGTCATACGAACCTGTTGGAACCTTCAAATCCCGATTCCGAGGTCGTTTACTATATAGTCAAACCTTGATCAACCCTTCCAACTTAAAAGCTTCTAAAATGAGAATTTTCCTTTAAAATCGACTCCGAACGTCCCAAAATTCAATTCCGACCACACTTGTAAGACATAATACCTGAAGTGAAGCTACTTAAGACCTCAGACCGCCGAACAACGTACTAGAGCTCAAAATGACCGGTCGGATCGTTACACTCCGATTCTACGTGTCATTCTATTATTCGAGTATTTAATATGAACCGATTTTACCATATACAAAGAAAACATCACGAAGAAAAAGAGAAAAGTATATTTGAAGTTACCCAAAAATTAGATATCAATTAAACTTCTTAAAGAAAATGAATACAAGTTAAATGGGAGTGATGAAATTGGGTGCTCGTAAAAAATTTACCTCCTAAAGAGGCCGGTAACATTAAAAAAACCAATACGTCTCTATGTTTTGCCAATTCGTTCTGCCCAAAATGAAAAGATAAAAAGGTAGAAGAAAATTACTACATGAACTAGCGAGGAAATAATTAGAGGAATTAGGATGTGCTTGGTACAAAGAAAAGTATTTTTCAGTAAATATTTTTTAATTTTTTTATGTTTGTTTGGTTTAAATGTTTTGAAAAATATTTTTCTCATGAACTTATTTTTTTCAATTGGAGGAAAATATTTTCCCTATCAAAAGAAGAAAAAGTATTTTTCGAAACTCTTTTTCAACATTCTCCACCCTATACCCTATACCCTATCCTCACCCACCCAAACCACCCCAACCCCTACCCCATATCCCACCCACCCCAACATCGCTTACTATCCTAACAGAAATATTATTAAGAGTATTTTCTTTTCATGTTGTAAACAGAGTTTTTTTTTTATTTCAACAAAATGAGAATATTCTTTTCATGATGCAGAAAAAGTATTTTCTTTCATTTCAACAAAAAAAATCTTTTTTTATGATGTCGAAAAAAATATTTCTTTCATGTCAACAAACTAAGTATTTTCTTTTCCTGGTGTAGAAAAAATATTTTCTTTCATTTTAACAAAACGAATATGTTGGAAATTAAACCAAGATTAATTAGTATTCCTACATCGTCTAGGATTTGGTATTTACTAGTTTATTTAATTTATGTCTAATTAGGATTCACAACCAAAACCATGTAGGAATCGATTTTCTAAATTCTAGTCAATTTTGGTTTTGTAGTATTATAAATAGAGGTGCTACTACATATTTGCTGTTGTGGAGAGATAGCTATGATGTAGAGAGATTCAAGAGTTTATGAGTTGTAAAAAAGCCTCCTACCACGTTCTCTCCCTAGTTCAATAAATTTCTTCTATACAGTCTTTCTTGAAGTTTTTGCTTGTGCCTAAATTATTCTTGGGGTATTTCAATCCTTCAAATTGGTATCAGAGCCTTTGTGAGATCCTGTCAGAGCCGGTAGGAGATCCAAAAAAAATATGGATACTCTATTACCTAATTGTCCAACTTTTGTGTTTGATGGCAAAAATAATTTTAAAACTTGGTATCAACATACGAAGAATTTTTTTAAGGCTATTAGATTATGGTCCACCATTGATGAATTATTTGAGGAACTTTCAGAAGGCACAACATTGATGGGTGATGAAACTATGCAATTGGAGAATAAGAGATATTTAGATTATAAGGCACGATACTATCTCGCCATCAAGATCGAATTGTATGTATCTAAAAATTATTTACATGCAAAGTCATCAAAGGAGGCTTGGACAATCTTAGTGAAGTCATATTGAAGAGTTGCTGACATAAAGTAGGAGAAATTGCAAGAGTTTAGGAGTCAATTTGAGTTGGCTCGTATGAGACTAACAGAGTCTATCAAACAATTCTTTACAAGAATTACTGAAATAGTCAATGATCTAAGGACCAATGGAGAAGTATTGGAAGAAGTTAAAATTGTTGAGAAAATATTGCAGTCTCTCAGTTTAAAGTTTAACAACAAGAAAGTTATTCTTGAGGCTACCAAAGATCTTAACACTCTCAGACTTGATGATTTAAAAGGTGAATTGGTGACATACGAGATATCAATGAATCAAAAAAAATATGTGACATTGGAGGAGGCATCGCAAGAAAAGTATGATCAACCAAAATAAAAATAAGACACATCAAATCTCGCAAAAATAAATCAAGAAGGCCAAAATTCAGAAACAGACGAAAAAAGAAGATAAGGTACATGTAATGTTGTTGTGATATGAGATTATATTGAATGCAAAAGAAAGTTAAATAATATTCAAATTGATCTTTCAAAAATTCATGCAATTGATAAAAAGGATGATATAGTTGCAAAAAATGCAGGCCAAAAGAGGTTGGTATTTCACAAGAAAAATTATTTGATGGTATTGAAGATGAACCGAGTAATGAAAGAAGCAAGATAGCTCATCAAGAGAAAGTTTCTAGTGATCCACCCAAGTTTGAGACGAAGATAGCTTGGGATCTAGAACCACAACAGCGTATGATTATAGATATTGAAGATGCAATCAATTTCGTGTCATGGTTCGAGATTGCATGTTCAAGCAAGAGGAAATGTTTATTAGTGGCATTACTCTACATCCAATAGAATGGCAAATTGGAGTTGAATGGTTGAACAAGTCCAACTACAATGCAACCAGAGAAGTAGATAATTTCAAAGTAAAGGAAAAATATGTTGATGATATTTTGAAGGAATTTACCATGGTCAAAGATAATTCATATATGACCAATATTGAAGAGAAATTGATGTTAACTAAAGATGATACTCGTGACTTTGTTGATGCAACATATTTAGGGAATTGGTGAAGAGTCTAAGGTACTTGACTTCTATAAGGCTTGATGTTACTCATGACATGCTCACGTTTGAATATCTTGGTTTAAAGGAGGCTGTTGGAAATTAAACCAAGATTATTTAGTATTCCTACGTCGTCTAGGATTTGGTATTTACTAGTTTATTTAATTTATGTCTAACTAGGATCACAACCAAAATCATGTAGGAATAAGTTTTCTAAATTCTAGTCAATTTTGATTTTGTAGTATTATAACTACTACATATTTTCTGTTGTGGAGAGATAGCTATGATGTAGAGAGATTCAAAAGTTTATGAGTTGTGAAAAGCCTTCTACCATGTTCTTTCCCTAGTTCAATAAATTTCTTTTATATAGTCGTTGTTGAATTTTTTGCTTGTGCCTAAATTATTCTTGGGGTATTTCAATCCTTCAAATCTTTCTTTTCATGTTGTACAAAAACTATTTTATTTCATTCAACATAATGAGTAATTTCTTTTCATGTTGTAGAAATGATACTTACTTTTTCAAAAAAAAAAAAAATATTTACTTTTAAGTTATCAAGCTCAAATTTCAACGTTGTTCGTCTGTAAAAAAGTAAAGTAGCACATTAGTTCCTTTGAGTTTGTGTGAATTTTGAAAAGAATAATAAATTTTTGAAGAAAATAGAGTCTCGGGAAGGGGGGG